>VMBQ01012044.1:0-12762 GCA_007657795.1 Dreissena rostriformis | reverse complement strand
TTTTTTGGGGATGGGGATTTCATAGTATGTATGCCTCGTTCTGCACCGTAGCTAGGCGCACACGCCGTAGTCTCAAATGGGAATATGTATGTCTGTCTGTATGTCTGTCTGTATGTCTGTGTATCTGGTTGTTCACACACCTTTCTCCCTATATATAAATTATCGACTGTGAACGAGTATCTATTAATAGATCCCGGAAATAGGAAATAACGTTGTTGTGAAATAAAATTATCTCCCTGTTAATAAACAAAAATATGTATAATTTCACTGTATCTTCTAGATCCAACGGATTTCCACGGTGTTTCTAACATAGTGTGAGGGTAGTTTAGAATCCTTATCGGATCCTGCCCTGATACAACTATGGTTTCATGTTTGTGAATAAGTGTTTATGTATGTAAAGTTGTCCATTCTGTGTATGTAAAACATTGTTCCCACGTCGAGATGTGTTGCGGTGTAAGTACGGGGTATATAACTGTGAATGAACCATCCTTTTTTGGGGATGGGGATTTCATAGTATGTATGCCTCGTTCTGCACCGTAGCTAGGCGCACACGCCGTAGTCTCAAATGGGAATATGTATGTCTGTCTGTGTATATTTAATATAAATATATATATATATATATTAAATTGCGAGACTCTCGCGGGAGCATCGACGCATTCACATTCATTTTCCAGTATATCTAGTTTAAATCTTAATTTTCAGAATGCACATAAATATGACGAACATCATTTAAAGTCTTTTAAGATATTGTGTGTAAACTTTCTTTAAAAAAATAAAACAAACGCACATTAAACACGCTATATATATTTCACTGACTGTAAAATGCAGCAAACACAACTTTAATCAATTCATCTCATTCATATAACGCTTTTACTACCTGTTTTATTTATTTTTAAATTTACGGCGTGCTATTTTATCCTTAAATTGTCGCGAGCGATGCTATGAATACTATCCGCGCGCAATTTTGAAACAGGTCATAAGTTTATCTTGACCTATTTACTTCACAGAAACAGAGTAGTGATACACTGGTAGTAGTAGTAACGCGGTTGTCCATATTGTAGTGTAACCGAAATAATATGTCTTGTACATCGGACAAATGGCACGGATAAAACCACGGATTTAAATACGTTATTTGGCTATAAATGGACGCACCGTCCATTATTACTCAAGTTTCGCGCGATGACGAACAATTGCATACGTTTCCTTCAACGGAAAAAGGTAAATATTTCGTTTGTTTTATCAGAATCGAAAATGGCGATTTACTTGCAGAAAATCCTTACGCACTGCAAAGTAGATCGCCACCTGGTAATTCAATTACCGTTTTTCACGCAAATTTCGCTAAGAAAATACTACATTTTCATCAAATGGAACTAATTTCGTCAAAATAACGCTTATTTGTAAACAATGCAGTGCAGTTACACCCAATGAATCGAATATTTACATTTGTACAATTTGGGGTCAAGGTCGTTTTCGGTATGCTACAAGCAAATTTGTGGTGTGAAGTTTAAAGAATTCTCCTTAGTACAACGAGAAACATGACTTTTCCATTACAAACTCTATTCAAAACATTTCGCATAACTTTTCTTCTCGACATTAATTAAAATGTATCAAATAAAAAGAAAGAGCACAATTTGTTTACATGTTTTAATAATGCAGGTTGTTCTTGTTGTGCCAACACATTAAGCGTGTTGACCGAGATTCTGTTAAGAGTTACGACATATGCGTATCTAAGTACACACGGGCGATTGTATCAGTAAGGGCAGTGTAATCATCAGCTGAATTGTAACACGACTTATGAATGTTATTCATACATTAAATGTATTTCTATTTGAAAGATTTGCATTCTAAATTGGCAAAATTTACTTTAAATAATTTAAACATTGTTGAATGGATTTTGTTTGGACATTTTGATAATGAATTGTCACAACTGGGCCAAATACTGCCATCAATTGAAAAGTCATTCATAGAATTGTCCTAAGCATGACTACAGACACACATGCTTCCAGTTACTAAATTGTAACGTAATTGTAAATATTAGGTCTTAATTACATTAAAGGGACAGTGAATGTAGCAAGATGGACTCAGGGAGCTAAAATGTGTAATTATTTTCCAACTTCCAAAACATGGACCAGAATAGGTGAGCTAAAAACATTAATGGTTCTCACACAACAAATAACTATCAATCAGGAAAGTGGAAACAAAAAACGTTTTCTAAGCCTAACTACAAGCAAACATAGTCTGAAAAACACTGATTCTCCATTTTATAGCATTTGTAATAATAAAAAAATGACTAAATTCCCCCAATTTTAGTTAAAACGATTTAATTCATCCCAATCCAAAGGGCCCAGAACCATTTGCAAAATGGTGAAAAAGCACTGCCTTGCTGTCCGTAGTCTGTCGGTGCGTGAGGTGTGTGTGTACTTTTTCTTCCTAAATTCCAATGTGATGGGTTGACTTTCTGATGTTTAAAATTAATATAGAGCTGTAAAGTATAGAAACAAAAAGTTTGAGACTGTTTTACGTAAGTTGCATGGATTGTTATTAAAAGGATAAAAATCAAGCAATCATACTGTTTCTGATGTTAAGTTAATTGAGGCAAACATTCCCATTTCACATGTATAGGTAGGTCATATACAAATACATGTGGGACAAAATGGTGAGAAAAAGACCTGATTATTATCATTTGACCGTTGAAAAAAGTGTTAATGAATAATGCTGTACCTGAGCTTATATGCATTTGTTTTTTTTGAAGCACAGCTGCACTATGGATAGAGGAGTATTGAATTAGCTTGTGTAAATGTCAATGTGAATGATGTGAAAAAGGATTAATAAATAAATTGTAAAATTGTTTCAATACATGCTATTGTGAATTTTAATGTTTTAATTGATAATTTTAATGTTAGTATATTCTATTGTTTGAATAAAATTGTTGTCCACCGCAAGTTGATTGAAAAAATCGGAGTTGCTTGGAATCACAAAATGTACGACTCGGACAATTTGAACACATGATTTTGCAACCCCTGCTGCAGTTACACTTTCAGGTGTGTTAAACCAACAAACTAAACCATTAAGAAGTACACTTAATTTGAAAATCACTTCAGTTCATCACATTAATTGAAAGGTCCTACACTAGTACACATATGTACATATGAGCTTCTTTATCTTAATATCGGTAATGTCGAACTTCCAGTGAAGTCGAAGTTATGTGAAACTCACGATTGTCACTTTTCTTTTTTCAATCTTATAAAATATTGTCACTTATCTCAATTTTGTTTAAATAATCATAAAAGTCAAAGTGATTGTTCATTCCCTACTTGTATTTTCACACCTTTTAAGTTTTATTACATGTTTTTGTCTTGAAGTCCCAGGAAACAGAGCGTTTCAAATAAGTAGTAAGTTACTAAGAACTTTAATCAAGCTAAAATAAATAGGTGTAAACTAACAGTCTGAATCACAGACAGATCTTAGCACCTGTTTCAAAATTATGGCGTTGACTGATTGCGGTCACCCTATCCAGTGAGTTTTTTTATTATCATATTTGCCTATATGTATACAATAGGGTGATCTGAGCATCACATGATAGGAGCCGGTTAACTATTGCTATTACAAACATCAGTGATTATTTAGTATATGGTTAATAATGAACATAAATAGGTAATCACTTGGGTATCTGATAATACCTATATTTGAACACTAATCTTGAAGATCAAACTCTACGTTCTAATTTTAAATCGGCCACTGTTTAATTGTTTATTTTCACTGGTATTTTGAGAATGATTTGTTCTTAACCATATGACGGTTAGAGATGATTTAAAACAATTGAATGTCTAAAGCTTAATTTTACAGATAATTAAAAAAAAATGGGCTTAATTTTTAAACTTATAAGAAAAAGGAAGTGAATATAACACAAGATCACATATCATGAATACACTGTAAAAGTAGGTCTAAGTTGCAATAATTGTGCATAAACCATTAACATGTCTGCCGCAAAAGTTTGGAGGGCAGTAATACAACACCTACGAGAGTTTGTGTCGTGGATTAAAGGTAGATAAACCTTCTAAAGCATGTATACAATAATAATTGTGAAATAACCTTGATAAAACATTTAATGCTAAAATGTTCTGCATTACAGAAATACATGCATCACGGAAATAATAGTTTACTTTAAAGTTTATATTATTAAATTTTAGTAGTGATTATATTTATATTAATAATTTGTCATAGTCTTAAATAATTCAAAGAAGTTAATTTTAGTGTTTTTTTTTAAATAACATTTTGAGATATAGCTAAAAAATTATTGTTCAAACTTTTTTTTTCAACAACAATTATACCATTTAGCCTAACAAAAAACATGTATGTTTCCGGTTATGGGCTCAAAAAAATGATGGTCGGTAGGTCGGGAAATATTTTTTTGGGTTCGAAAATGTTCGGAATTATTTGATGTTCGTACTATTTCGTACCAACATGTTTTAAATAATTTAAATGAAAGTTGTGCACAAAACAATTCAAGATATTACAGATAATAACCTTATTGAAATAATCAAGGTCTGTTTCACACTTGAGGTTACGATTTCATTTAATAAAACACGGAAACGTTTACATAAAAATGAACGCTAAACTGTCAAACTTCGCATCGAGGAAATGATCGGTTGTTATAATTAAATTATAAAAAAAACTACCGAAAATTATATTACAATAATTTGAAATAATGTTTAAAATGTATTAACCTTTTAAAATAAGTCAGGTTTTATTCGATATATGACTTTGCCTCCTCATTGGATTTTTTCCGCTACGCTGAATTCCAAAATGGCGGAAGAAAATGGCAGCTCAGCCTTCGCGGTAAGCCACAACGCTCAATCAGACGGCAATTTTCGATGATATCGGCGTGGTATAAACTTCGGGCCATTTGCAATATAAATTGGGACCGAATAGTGTAAAACAATAGCGTTGTTGTCATCTCGCGTTTTTTTTATTTTTTTATTTATTTATTTTTTTGATAAAAAAATTGCAGTCGGATATAAAATGACATGGTCACGTTTTTTTTCTTACGCCTATTAATAATCCCAGTATTTGGCTTGATTATATGACATTTCCAGCAAATTATAAAATATGAAAAATATTATATAAAAATTATAAACAGAACTTTTTCACACATTAATGTTATTTTGTAATAGTTTTTGCTAAAACACATGATGGAGCATCAAAGGAATCAAGATTTTGTTAATTACATTTTAAATGTACTGTTAAGGTACATATAAATTACATAAATTTGCACTTGAGTTAGTAGTGTTCATTATTAGCAACACAAACTCTGTGTTTTCAGCCATTCTGTTAATCCCAAGAGTAAAACACTGGTAATTAAGTCAACCTAGATATTAATTATTTACATATCCCATAGCCAGATGCATTAACAGTTGGCATAATAAGACAGGGAAATACAACAGTATGAAGGCTGGGGTGTTTCATAGTTAGTTTGAGATATTATTTTATTTTAACCATTGGTTGTTTTTCCAATGTTCGAATAGAAAATATGATACCAAAGGAATATGTCTTGGATAAAAAGGTTTTTGGGCACACTCTGCAAACCTGATAAACAGAAGAACAAGGTCTGGTAAAATCTGGTGAGATCCAGTAAATTTTAAAAGTTGTCGGACCTCGTGTCCAGTAAGATTTTATTGTCTTTTGCATGGTTTAACAGGTTTTTAAAAAAAGAAGGGGTATATTGTTTTTGGCCTGTCTGTCTGTCATACTGTCCCAACACTTTAACCTTGGTCATAACTTTTGCAATATTGAAGATACAATCTTGATATTTGGCATGCATGCGTATCTCATGAACCTGCACATTTTGAGTGGTGAAAGGTCAAGGTCATCCTACAAGGTAAAAGTCCAAATATATGGGTAAAAATCGCTTAAAAGGGGGCATTGTGTTTATCTAACACATCACTTGTTTTATCCTTCTTTGATACCCGTCGAATATCAGCCCTTTCCCCTAGACTTTTTTCCCCTCTGACAGAAATTTTCCCCAAAACAATGAGATCTATTTTTTTTGTAAACCTTTAATTATAAAAGTTAACCTGGGTCCAATGTAGAAAATATTGCATAATTAAATTATCTGTTGCCTTGAATTTGTTTAATTTATAACCGTATAATATGTTAAATTGATTATTTAAGACTTTCCTTATTATTTTTTCCCAAAATCAGGCATTTCGCATGATTATTTTCCCCCTCAAAAAGGCCCGGCCCTTTCCCCAAAATCCAACCGTCCAACATTTACAAGCATGCATGTCAGCTTGATTAATTGATTGTATGACACACTTATGAGACAATGGTTCTGTCAGTTCCTTGTGAGGTTTCACAGAGTCTGACATGATTCTGCTTACATGTGGTTGTCCAGAATCAGGATCCAACCTGTTTATTTTTCAGTTTCAATATATATTAATCCAGAGTTTCAATGGTTTTAGTATGAAATCTAAATCTATAATATGATTATTTTTAACTAGGAAAGGATTTTAATATCTATAATTATTTTTTAACTAGGAAAGGCTCTAAGTCTATATGATTATTTTAAAATTTCGCTTTTCCATTTTATAAATAAGCATGTACATGTATATGGACTCTTTACATTAAAATTTTGCATTGCTTCTTATCTTCACATCCACAACTGTGAACAAAATGTTAAAAATGTATACATGGTACATGTACATGTACAAATGTAGCTTGTATTTGTGGTGAAGAATTATGTTAAACATATTGTTAACAGTAAACATTAACACTTCCTGTTTGAAGAGTTGAATTACTACATTAAAATTTAAAAAACAAATGAAGCGTGAAAAAAAAAGATGTTGCCATACTTAGCATTTTCAAGCATACATACCATCTATAATACCTGCCAAGACAGTGTTAAGTTTTTGGTCAGTACATGTATTTGGCACTACATTACCCCTGGGAAGTGGGTATATAACTGTGAGATTACAGTCACAGTGCTACATTTGTATATTAGGATATGCTCTACTGTATAATGAACTTGTAAGTCCTGTGTATAAAATGAATCCCGGACAATCGCTCCCACGGACAATCGCTCCTNATTTATTGCTGAGAAATAGCCCGGACAAAAATTGTGCACGGACGGACGCACGCATGGACGGACAGACGAAGTGGCGACTATATGCTCCCCCCAGAAATTTTAAGGGAGCATAAAAATACGTGTACTTCAATGTATAACTCGTAAATTGAAGTTTTTTTCTTTAGTTACTATGGGTCCATACTTTCGTATTGTATGTATTTATTCCGCTGTAAATGTTTTATTTTAAAATACTACATGTACTTCTATATTAAGTTACATTACATGGTTTGTTGCAACATGCTTTCCATGCGTGGAACTTGACTTACGACAGCAACAATTTCGCGAGCTTACTAAAACACGGGTTTTACTTGGCATACATGTATAGTGAATGGCGTACACTGTAGATTCATACAAAGGGATGTGTAGCAGCAAATATTATCACTGGCTGTAGAAAAATAGTGTAAATCAGTTCTATAAATGGACAGGATGAAATTGGAATTAAATTGTTACCACATACAATTGTTAACGGATATTGTTTTCACAACTTACTCGCGGTAAGTAATTAATTGCTCAGCAGTTGCATTAAACTTTTCATAAGTAGCGATTGTTTACAGTAATTGTTTAGGGTTAAAAAGGTGTGATGATGATGCCCCGACATCATCTTTGATGTACTGTTTTAATTACCGTGAATGGTAAAGGGCGAATGCTTTTGCTAATTGAAGTTGCAGCAGTCGATTATATGTTGTCACAAGTCTGATTGGATGGTAAGCAATCTATTAGCTAATCGGCGACGTTAACAATGACGCGCTGTATTGCTGAATCAGATTGAACCAGGTCAGTTACAGCGGGGGAAGTCTATGGAATCGGAAGCGTCATTGAGAGTTATCTTGGACTCGAATAACCCGTGAATTGATTTGCTAAGTCGCTCCCTACTGCAAACATGTGCTTGATATCTATTGTTTGCAAATGAATTGTCTCGGGGGGAAATGTCTCCAAAATCAGGGCGAAGTTTTTTTCTCCCTTCTGTTTAAAAAAAGGGAAGTTTGTGTCCAGAGGGCGCATTATTTTCGCCTCAGTCACCCGGTCGGCCGACCCCTGTATGATCAACATTACCGATAGTAATTGATGGGCACTTGATAACATGTCGACCCCCAATGCACTTTGTTACAACACTAACAATCATCACAGCAAACATTTTGTCCAATACTATCTCAGTACCGTACCACTCTGTCAGGAATGGGCCTCCTACCAGACACAGCATCAGTCCCGCCAGCCGTCCTACCAAGCCTGAATAACAATTTAAATTGATGCAATATTAACCTACTATTTTTCTAAAAATCAGACAATAACGAAATAAAATGTATGTAAAAATCAACTTGTATTTATTTGCAATCAATTTGTTTTATATACAAACCGAAGTTTTTACAGAGGGATAGTTAAGAGCTCATTGGGTCATTGTCAACCCGGGTACCACTTCCCCGTACCCCGGGTACTTTAAAGTTTACTTCAAAGTACCCAGGGTACGGGGAAGTATACTTTAAAGTACCCGGGTTACAGGGAAGTAGTACCCGGAAAAAATTGTACCCAATATTTTTCGTACCTATTTTTTTTTCGTACCCAATCTTCTTAGTACCAAAATGTTTTTTTCTTAGCCACAATTTTCGTACCCAATTTTTTTTCGTACACAATTTTTTTTTTGGCATAATTGTTTTGAACCCAAAATTTTCGTACCATCATTTGTTTTTCCTACCCATATTTTTCATACCACAAATTGTTTTTCGCACCCACACTTTTTTTCATACCAAATTTTTTTTTCAGGCATAATTTTATCATACCCAAATTTTTCGTACCCACATTTTTTTTTGTTACCAAATTTGGGTACCCACATTGTTTTTCGTACCCAAAATTTACGTACCCAAATTTTTCACATATGGGTACGAAAAAAAAATGTGGGTACAAACATTTTGTGTACGAAAAAATGTGGGTACGAAAATTTTGGTACAAAAAAAAAATGTGGATACACAAATTTTGGGTACGAAACAATTATGCCAAAAAAAATATTTGGGCACGAACAAAAATTTGGTACGAAACAAAAATTGGGTGCGAAAATTGTGGGTACGAAAAAATTATGAAAAAAAAAATAATTTGGGTACAAAAATTGTGGGTAAGAAAAACATGTGGGTACGAAAAAACAAATTGGGTACAAAAATTTTAGTTACAAAAAAATGTGGGTACTTAAAAAAATGGGTACGAAAAAAAATTTGGTACGAAACATTTTGGGTACGTATTTTTTCCGGATACTACTTCTCCGTACCCCGGGTACTTCGAAGTATACTTCCCCGTACCCCGGGTAATTTGAAGTATACGTCATAGAATCCGGGGTACAGGAAAGTAGTACCTGGGTCGACAATGACCCAATGAGCGATAGTAGAACCTTTGAACTTGATTGGGCTGTAAAACGCAAACACAGTTGGCTTTTATTCCATTACAATACTTCTAATGATAGAAGTTAGTTACACATATCATAAAAACGCCATCACATGAATGCCTGATAAAATCACTCATTTATCAAGTTATTGCTGCTAAGATTTTAACAACTGCGCAAATCTGGTACAGACCCTATTCTTTATAAAAAGGGGCCATTAGGGGGGCAAAAAAGGGATGAAGGATGTAAGTTTTAGCCAAGCAGATCTTGAAAAGTGAGTTTTAAAGTAGATTTATAGAACAAACATAGTGTTTTCGCAATATCGTGACAAATCGTCTCAAATTGGCACAGCAGGATAAACAGCCCAAAAGATGGACTACATATCCCCAGAAAATCAGGATGTTACATGGCATGTATGGCTATAGATGTGTTTGAGTGGTTTCCTTAGTGATTTCATTTACCAAGCTTACAATTGTGTTTATATCTGTTTCGTGTTATTTATCTCATGTCAAGAATATAATATATTTGATTATTTAATGATGTATAATATAATTGCATAAACATCAGAAGATATATATGTGATGAAATCTAATGCTTTTGATTTAAAACATTAACAATTAAATTGACGTATAGATAATCTAAGAAATAGGGTACTCTCAACAACTACAGAAAGATCTACACATGTTATTTTTTGTTTGTTTTCCTGCAGAAAAAAAATATGTGGCATAATTCACAGTATCTTTTGACTTGAATAGGCCATAGTTGGCTTTTATTTCAATACAACACTTCTATCGATAGCAATTAGCCACCCCTATCATAAAAACATCATGGTGTGAATGCCTAAATGATAAAATCAATTATTTGCTGATAAATCGCTGATAAGGTGACAAAAACAACACAGGTGCACTTGAGAAGTAGAAGTGGGTTGTTAATAAGGGGTTACAATTAAGGGATTAGAGATGGTAAGTTTAAGCCAGTTAGAACTTTTTTACAAATGTCGAGACAAATTGTCTCGTATCGGGACACCGGGACGAACATGTAAAAAGCGAGACTGTCCCGCCGCGATTGGGACGTCTGGAAAGTATGTTTTAATTCCTTTTCCATATATTAAATCAATGATTAGAATTTAGTTACTCAAATATTAACCAATAAAATCCATGTGGTTCTTAATTCCAGAAAAAAATAGCCAAAACAATTAAAAGCATAAATATTATTGATGGGAAGTAATCCAAATCAATCAGAAGTATTGAAATAAATAAGAATTACGGTAAGGTGTTTTCCGGAAATATCTTATATCTTATGAAAACAATAAGTATGTATTTAAAAAGAAGAACATAATAATCAATGATCTTTAAAAAAAATATATCTATCCAATTTTTTAAAGCTGAACATTATAATGTCGTAAGAAATGAGTTATAGTGGTATTTGTTACAATCAGGAACAGTACGTTGCTCCGGATGGTCATAAGTTCAGACATTTTAATATAGGGTATAAAAATCAAATAATCAAATATATTCGAATAATGACAACAAATATTTGAATATCATTTTCAGTATTCGTTTCCATCCCAACTAAGAACATTTTTATACTAAAAATGATCTTAGATAAATTCACTAAAAATGGTCTTAGAAAAATTCTCAGACGAAATTCTTTGAAAAAAGTTTCTAACTGAAAAATTGTGAAAATAAAAAAATTCTATGTTAAATATCTTATCTATTTCGACTCTGGGCATTTTTACCCCCTTCTTTACAAGCAACCAACTTAAATATACAAGACATCTTTCTGATTTGCAGTAATATAGTTCATTGGCTTATAAAGCCAATAATACCTGGACTCCTCTTTGAATTTTGGCAGAGGGCTGCCTTTTTCTTTGGATACTGGCCATCTCATTTTATGTTCCTTTTCAAGTACATTATGTCTTGTATACAAATTGTCATGAAAGCCATGACACTTCCTACAGAAGTACAGGCTACACGTTTCACAGTAAAACTCTGCAGGAATCACCATGTTCCTGTCATTGCAGGTACTACAGTCATAAACAAAATCGCATCCCTTCTCAAAAGAAGACCCAGAAAATGACGCCATTGTATAGGTTATTTGTTAAACACAAACTGCACTTTCTAATTGCAAGTAAAACTACTTAGCCTATCTCCCAATATAAAAATATATTCCACACACACAGATGTTGCTTAAATCAAATCAAATCAAATCAATATTTATTTATTGTCGGTATGATTTACAAAACATAATAACATAAGCTATGAATAGCTTTTGACCGACAGATTACAAACATAACAGTATAACAATCAGCATAAGAACATAAAGTTAAGAAATTACATGGACATGCAAATTGNCGAAAGAATTACGTCAATATCTTCAAGGTCAAGGTCACACTTTGAGGTCAAAGGCCAAAAATGGCCATAAATGAGCTTGTCCGGGCCATAACTATGTCATTCATTGTGAGATTTTAATATTACTCTCCTTATTAATTTTGTTCACAGGCATTGGATGGCGTATCATGCCAAAGAATTAAAGATTTCAAAGGTCAAAATGGCCATAAATGATAATAGCATAATAATTCTTAAAAATTGCCATAAATAAGCTTCTCTTGTTTTGTGAGACAGCATGCAAAATATTCTGTGTCAATGCAGCATGTGGGGGTATACGTCACATCAGTGACAAAGCTCTAGTTTAAATTGGGTTTTTTTCTCCAAATTTTGGGAAAAATATATACCTTTTGCCATTGGGAACATAGCCGTTATTCGGCTATAAAATCTGGCAAAAAAAAACCTGAAATCAAAGCGGCGCATTAGGGGGCATTGTGTTTCTGACAAACACATTTTTTGTTTTATTTCAAAGTGGCGCAGTAGGGGGCATTGCGCTTCTGACAAACACATGCTTTTATAGCAATCCCAATGATTGTTTATCAAATTATGCATATTCCAATGTTTTATTAGAAATCCCAATAATTTTTTATGACAATTTGAATGTTTTTTAAGCAATGCCAATGAATGTTCTTGCCAATTCTAATGCTTTTTATGCTCCCCAAAATTTTTGGGGGGAGCATATAGTGGCCGCTTCGTCTGTCCGTCCGTCCGTGCGTGCGTCAGTATGTGCACAATTTTTGTCCGGGCTTTTTCTCAGCAATTAATGACCAGAATCCAATTAAACTTTATGGGAAGCTTCACTATCAAGAGGAGATGTGCATATCATCAGCCGGTTCTGGTCGGATGATTTTTTTCACAGAGTTTTGGCCCTTTGAAATTTTCCATTA
>VMBQ01012043.1:0-21353 GCA_007657795.1 Dreissena rostriformis | reverse complement strand
GGTTAAAGTTTTGGGACAGAATGTCAGACAGACAAGCCAAAAAACAATATACCCCCTCTTCTTAGAAGAAGGGGGCATAAAAATTCCATAAACGAGGAAAGTGTTGGCCCTTGTTAGCCTGTATGGACTACACAGCCTAATCTGGGACAACACTTTACACACATGCATAAAGTCCAGTTTTCCTAGAACATGGCTCTATTCATAGTGTATTTTGAAACACATTTTGCTTAAAAATAATAACTATATTTGGATTTTGCTATACACATTTTAATATCAAAAATATGTTACCTGCTATCTAATAGCTACTTCGTTTGATACATGTTTGAATGAAAATAATATAACAAATACAAAAAATAACTAGAGCTTTGTCACTACATGTNGGTGTTATATCCTCGGTTAAATAAACTGCCGCAACACCCCTTAAACTTGAATAAAAAATGGTTTCCCTGAATATGTCATCAGCATAACCTGATATATAAATGCAGATAGGGCATTTGAAGACAATGTTTGTTCTTTGGCGATTTATTGAGACTCTATGATGATGAATGCTGAAAGAGTCACAAAATATAAGGCGAAAAGGAATGCCTGAAATCAGCTTTAAACTTAAAGTTCAATAGGGGAGTTTTGCAGTTCCCGCTTAGATTAGGTGGTCATGCAAATGTTCCTATGTCAGACTTCCCGAAACTCCGTCGGACCTACGGACATGTCCGACATAAACTTTCAAGGGCCGATCGAAATTCGTAGCTCGTCGGCCCAAAATGTCCGACAGAATATTTTCAGGTTTTCAAATAGAATTAAAATTATTTTTCGAATTTCGGCGTACTACGCACTTAGCCTTAAGTGAAATATGCTCGTAATCGCCCATTATTTATCCCGCTTTTGATTGGTCCAACAGAATCTCGGCGAAAATCGTGATTATCCGCCTGTGTTCGATGCAGAATTTTCTTCCGTAAGTAAACAAATAAATATTGGTGTTCCTCTGCATCTTCGCGGCGAGCCAAAAGGTGTATGCGTCAATCCGGGTTCGGTACATTTGACCTTCTCTCGACCGAGTTAAATTCACAAGTCAGCCGTGGACACTAATTTTGTTCACGCATTTAAATTTTCTGTATAATCCGATATTCATAACTTAATCCATTTTTGTCAAGATTTTGTGACTTCTTTGTACATCACATTCACGCTTGTGTAATGCCACAGACAATAACCCCACTTGCCTAACATGAAAGACATGATGCCAGCTGTCAATCACATTCTTGGTTTTCATATCAACCAATCAGCGCTCAGGCAGCCGAATACACGCGTCCCCACATTAAGGTGTATGCAATAACTGTAAATGTCACAGATCTATACTGACCTATCCCAACGACCGTAGCGATGTAGATACAGCGTAAACGACTTGTTTTTAATGCAGAGAAAAAGTGTCCACACTTTTAGAAAATGCAACACCGATTTTTAAATGCACTACGAAGTTTTTATTCATCAATCAAATTATAAAGCCCATGCTTTCCTCGAGGAAGAATGGTGTGATGTTATACATGAAGTGTAATTTTCGAATGCGTTTAATTCGAACAAAAAATGTACATGAAATACACGAGAACTGTTAATTTGTGATTAGAATTCATTAACTTTACGTGAACAATAAACCGTGGCAATATTTGTCGGATTACAAATTTAATTATACGCATTTGAAAATACTTATATGGAATAATTTTCGTTATACCAGGGTGTAACATACGGATATAACACATAATGCAATAAGGTAGGTGAAAAAAACGTGTTTTGAGAAAGCCAAACTATGCTAATCCATACCTAAATGTATGCATCGATGACCTGCCAGTTATATCGCGATCTGGATATATCGCGATTGCGATCCGTGGATCCTGTAAACCGCGATTTAACGGAACTGTATTTACAGAAAACAAAACAACAGCTGGGAATATCAACGAACACGCTTGGATGGTATAACCAGGTGAAGAAAGATGAAGACGAACTTGAGGACATTGACATTCACCATTTAAAAAGATATGATACTGACAGTGACTATTGTAGTGATTTTCAGGATGCGGAATTGTATGTTGATAGAATAATGTTCTACTCTAAACAAACAATATGATTTAGATTAAAGTGATAATCAAACAATATTTCAGTTTGTCTAATTATTTTTCATGTTTTCTAAGGATTTTTTTTATTTTCACGAACTTTCTTTGGTCTGACAGAATACCCAAAGGTCTGACAGAAAACTCTGGCCTGTCAGACCAAATGTCTGACAGAAGGCTTTTGAGTTTCGGGAAGTCTGCTATGTGCTAATGACACGTTTGCAATTTACTTGAGCCCCAAGTTAGTTGAGACAGAGCCCATGTGTCGAGCGAACTCTCACAGGTTTATCGTTAAAACCATTGTTTTAATTATGTTAAGTTCTGATACCCTTTTTCTCGCCCTTTTCGTTAGATTTTCTTCACTTTCCTCCAAAAGTTTCACGTCCACGGTAGATGACATCTTGAAAAATATTTGGATGTTGCACACTTTTTTTATTAATGACGATGGGCGCTGACATATTGGCATGGTTTGATTAGCCTTTTTGAAAAATACTCGATTATAGGTTAAGAAACACTGTTTGGCACACTATGGACCAGCAGACGATTTATTTAATAAATCGATCATGCGGAGCCATCCGGAGATAGTCCATGTAACACGATTGTGTTTGGCGTTGACTTCAAAAATTATAATGTAATAATAATGTTCTTGTTGTTTTTTCCGTTTGATTGTATGTATAAATGGCGCTCTTGAATTTTCTCTTAATTATTGGTTAATAAAAATCAAAGTGAAAGGAACTATTGTATAATGCGTATCAGGATTCTCTGGCTGTTTAAAACACACTTCTGCAACAACCATCAGGGCGGATAAGATGGACATGAAGAACCTCACACTACTTTGGCTTGACTTAGCTAATGTTTATGGATAAATCCCGCATAGTCTGATAGAGTACGCTCTGACCATCCATTATTTACCACAAAAAGTGAAGAACCTGGTGTAGATCTATCCCAGCAACATACTAAGTACCGATAGGTTCAGTACCAAGGACTTCACAACCGAGTGGATCGAAGGAGACGAAAGACGAATCATACGTGGCGTACAATCAGTGTCATTATCAACGATAATGGGTATGAACCTGATGAAGAGACAAGGGATCCACAGTTGGTGGCTAATATTCGAATGTCATAAGCTTTATGGATTGCATAACCATATGTGCCCAGTCTGACATACAAGCAAGATGCATCCATTAATAATAATAAAAATGCAAGAAAAACACTACAATCTATTATTAGAGATATAACTGATACTTTTAGATATCTAAATGGCACTACCTAACAATATACATGGAGAAGATTAGCACCATTACAGCAGGCTAGACTTGATTTTTTTCTTACTTCTAATAGTTTGTCATCAACAATTAGAAAATCTACAATTGATTCAAGTTATAGATCAGATCACTCCATTANTATATTTATGTACTGTGTCCCGGTGGGAAATGTAAAAGGATGATGGGAAGTCAATGTTGTGTGCCAATTTGAAGGAAAAACAACACATTTTCAAACAAAAATACATGAAAATACAAATATTGCTTTTAAATATATAGTAAGTACTTAAAAAAATAAACATTTCAGATTATATAATAGGATGTGGGAAAAAAAAGGAGTACTGCAACAGCTGATCAGCACAAAAGCAGACAGTGCACAAACCAACACCAGTACGGCTTACATATGGTGTAGTGGAATCCAATGAGTTTAACATGAAGTCTCCACCCAATAGCTTGCAGTTGGACCACATCAGCTGTGATCAAAGTCTGCGACCTGGGACTTATCATTGGGACGTCGAGAGTGTAACGGTAAAACAACAAGCACCACAGAATATATTAAAAACTTGAAACTGACAATTGCCAAATGACATTGACTGTATCTAGCTGTTAAAATACCAATTCAAATCTGACCTACTTTTTTTCTTTAAAAGCGGATATTTGTTGATTTCTGTAGCATATCAATTTCATGTCACGAGTCATCCTTAAGCGTAACAAGTTTTAACTATAAACATATAAGAAAAAAAGTATCCCCCAGGGCAGGGCAAATTTTGACACCATGCAGGAGGATAAATTAAACATTCTTTGTAGAGGGCCACCATTAAATGTAACACACCAAATATTAAAACCCTGACATTTGTGGTTTCAAAAAAGATTTTAAAGTGATTTACTGAAAAAGCAGACCAGTTCACTCAAATGGTAAGCAATTAATAAAGAAATTTGTATGTAAATGTGAAAAATATAACATCAATGGGTATGTAATGGGCATCTTTCGCCTGCCACATGTAAATTGTATGCCTCATCAGGTATCAACCATTTAAGTTCTTTAAAAACATGCCACTGAAGACATTTAATATTAAGAGAGCAACCATCCGCTTATCTAACATGAAAGAATATGCGTCAGCAATTCTCAATATCCTGAGAGAACAAACAAACAAACAAACAAACAACAAAACATATTTGGTAAATATTAGGCAATAACAGAGGGGTCGTCGCTTCTGGTGAGCTCTATTATAGCATATGCATATTTCTAGAAATTATATACAAACAAGTTACAAGAGTTTCCAAATAACTGATGCTTCGCAAATTACTTACGTACATTTTTTGAAGCCATTAACACCTCAGTGCCTGAACATAAAAACAACTTAAGGTATCAGAGTTTGTATTTAATGCCAAAACCATGTTTTGATGTAATTACCATCCAGTTGCAGAAACTATAAACGCCCAATTATTTCACATCTTGATGGCTTTTTGCAACAATATGCTCCTACAATAGAACAGCTGTAAGCAAATAAAAACTGTAAGGAATACTTAAAAAACAACAACATTTTATAAATATGTTATTGGAAAAGGTCACAAACATCTAAGTTGGTTGCGTAGTGGTTAATCATGTGTCCTCCTTAAGCGATCAGAAGATCCAAGGTTCAATCCACATTTTGGGAAGGATCTCACTAACCAAGTACATGTACTGGTTTTACTAATGAAATGGAGGGTCGAAATATGCCTGCCGTTTTTGGCACAATGGTGCAAACATGAATAGGTTTATAGAGGTAAATACAAAACACAGATATTTTACTGATTTACGACTTAAATAAACAAGAAAACAACTGAATAAACTTCAAAATAAATGCACATATACAAAAGTGAATTCATAAACAATTAAACAGGAACAAACAAAAACAACTATGGTTATATTGATTAAGTTGTTACCACAACCGCAGCACACAGACAATCAAAACATTTAGGGAGAAAGGGGGATTACCAACAGTATCATTCAAATGGCAATCAAATATATGTGTCAGCCTCGCTCTGTGGAAAGGGGTTTAATGCATGTGCGTAAAGTGTCGTCCCAGATTAGCCTGTGCAGTCCGCACAGGCTTAGATCAGTGACGACACTTTCCACCTAAACTGGATTTTTGCTAAGAAAGGACTTTCTTTAAACGAAAAATATCAGAAAAGCGGAAAGTGTTGTCCCATGCAGGTAAGCCTGTGCAGACTGCACTGGCTAATCTTGGATGACACTTTATGCACATGCATTAAAGCTCCTTTTCACAGAGCGAGACTCATATAAAATTTGGTGGTGCACAAGTATGCAAACTGCATTTGTTAACCACACATTCAATTTAGGAAAGCAACATCTAATGCATTGATAGTTAACTGTTGACCTTTAGTTTTCAGTACAGTGGTGTAGCCAGCCCAAAATTTTAGCCGAGGCAGTATCTTAGGTCATTCTAGGGGGGTCCGGGGGCATGCCCCCCCCCCCTCGTAAAAAATGTATACCTATATATATATATATATATATATATAATGTCTCTGGTGGGTTTTAAAGGCCATTTAAACCACATTTTATACCTAAATTATCAGAATTGTGGACGCTACATTCGACCGTTTAGTTAACAAAAAAATCTGCTACAAGTTGATTATGAGTTTTTTTTATAAATTTTATTTTTGAGTTTACATCAAATCAGCTTCCGCAAACTTGTAGTTCAGACAAGTTCACCGTGAAAAAAATCATGGACGATTTTTTTTTCATTTCGAGCTTGAAAGCACCAAAGGGCTCTTAAAAAAAAAATGTTTAAATACATAAAATCAAAAGCGTTTTCAATCATAAGCACTTATAAAAAAGATCATTGATGGAAGTTATTTGGAAAAAAAACGGACCTACTGAGGTTCGAACCAACGCAGTGACAATATAATAGTGGTCAATGGATCCAGAGTCTGACGCGTAACCGATTGCATCACAGGGACATATTGATTATCATGAGGAGTACAAATATTTAACTTAAATGAGTAAAGTTTCTGGCAATTTGTTTTTCAATTCTCTTGTGTAAAATTTTGTTTTAGCACTGCGTCATCCTTTTCTGTCAGTTCTATCATCAACTTCATTGACTATTAAAAAGAAAAGACTTGAACTTCTTTATATCAAAAAAGTTTAAAACGCGGGATATCATAATTTGAAAATTTTAATGTAAACAAAGATTCTTACCACCTGTAACGGTCCCGGATTTAACTCGACGCCGGCCATAAAGAGAAGAATACCAATAAAGCCGAAAACGCCAACCACCCGAAGTGTGTATAGGTCAAAAAAAGAACCAGCCCTGGCCGTAAAACACCCGATTCTAGCTCGGTAGGCTCCGATGTCAACCATGATTATAGCATCGAAGCGTACAGTGCGACGCTTTGTTTAATATACGCATTTTCCAAATCATTTTGCTGAGCCATTTTTTGCATCAATTGAAGTTATTAAATTGAAATAAGTATCTGCCTATGAACCAATTGTACTCAATGATAATATTTGTTTGTGAATATCATAGTGCCTAAAATTCAATAAATTGCCTCAATTTCTTATATAGATTTCATTCTTTGACATAAATTTTCCTTTTTTTCCTTGTAATCTCAACATTGCTTTTCAAATTTTAGCCGAGGCAACTGCCTCGGCGTGCCTGACAGCGTGTCTACGCTGCTGCAGTAAGGTTGCATTAACTGTTCAATTTTGGAAAGATGGACGCCTCTGCTGATTTACTAATGTGATTTATGTGCCACCAGGGTATAGATGTATTCACTACATCAATCGGAATGGCTTAGACTGGTATAAAACTGTTGTCAACATCCAACAGAACTGAAATAAAACTAATTTAGAGATGAATATTATGGAATGATTTGGCTACTATGGCATATCTTAAAGTGAACTGATCACAAATATAATGATTTAGAAATTAAATCCTTAAAACTGTACATGTAGTTTGTGTATTGACTAAATACACTGCATTTATTGATTGACATAATAATAATAAAAGAAATAAAATTATAACAAAATAAAATTATATAATCTCATGTTCTCATTGCAAAACAGTTTTAAAACGTTATGATTCTCAAAAATGATTATATGAGACCAATCATTTAAAAGTATAGTGAACATTCTGTAAAAAAACAACAACAAAATTAAAATTAAGTTGAAATTAAGGCAAAAAAATCGCATTCATCACTATAATTTTCCCATTAAAATCCATTATCATAACAGTGCATGTTAATTCAGAATCCAAAAGAAATTCTTATGGAAAATAATGACTATAATTAACATCATCAATGAATATTATTATTTTTGTTGAAAGCTGTATTTTCAGGATTTGCTAAAATGATATGAAATGTAGCGTAAAGCAGGGCTTTGAAAGTATTTTATTTCAAACGCAATTTTTTAAGTTATTGAAAGTGTCTTAACTATTCTCGTATGTAATTAAAGCGCAGAAAAATGCACGAACATAATTCAGGTTGGCATTTATTGCTAGCTTCTAGCAACTTTTATTGATATTTTCAAATGACTATCACGACATACATAAATCTTTCACGTATGATGTTAAAAGCTGTTTAGAAAACAATTGGTTTCTTCTTTCTTAAACAAACAAAAATCGATTTTGAATAGAGTTTCGTAGATGTGAACTTTAAATAAACAAAATTAAAAATAATGATACATGTGACAGCTCATTTGATTCTTCTAACAATTATTTCCCTCCAATTGTAAGAACTATTACTTCATCATTTTTGGATATACATTATGTGCACATTCAGAGCAAAACGGTATGGTGATGCATCGCCCAGCTCTGTTTTGTTCCATTCTAGTTATCAGATATTTAATATCAATGATAGCTGTATTTACAATATATCACATTGCAATAAAATCTCAGAGTTGTACCAGATGTTCTCTTGCTTTTTTTGTAGCAACACCCAGCACATTTTGGATCAAAAGGTCTGTCCCTTTACATGGATCCAATCATGAACCAGCATGACACCTCATTTCAATTACATGCTCCACACTCTAGACTTCCTTCCAGCTTGTGCTGTTAGCAATCATGATCAGCATCTATCAATGTTTTTTTCCTTTTCTTGTGGAAGTACCCTTAGTCATTTCACTCGCAGAAAATGGTGACATGTTGGGCTTTTTATAAAAATGTTCATGGCATGGAAACGAAATATAACGAATAAGATTTTATCGCAAAACTACATGATTTAAAAGAATGTTTCTTATTGGGTGCAATAAAATAGCAGTGACTTCTATGGATGTAAAAAAGCCCAGTTGAAATAAAGCACTCCATTAAAACAAGAGACCTCATCGTTGACTTGAACACTTGCTTACATTAATCTGCGTCACCAGTTTTGCACTCTTTAATCAATATTTCACAGTTTCTTGATATTCATTGACAAGTTTGTGCCATTTATAAACATGGTTCTCATGCATAGCATTTTTCTTGCAAGACTTTGTCACGATTTGACTATCAGCATAATAATGTAATAATGCTTAAAACAAATGTTCAGTGCTTTAAATTATATATATTTGGTAGACTGTTGATTTGTAAATATCTATGCATTATGTCATTACATTAACATAAAATAATTCAATACGTTCTCCTCATAATTATAATATTTGTCCATCTTAAAGAATGTGAAGATGGTATTTGGATCTTGTTAAATGACCAAAACAAGCAATCTTGGTATGTAAACAAAAAACTTATAGCAAGCCTATAACATATAAGTCTGTAAAAACGTAAGATGCAATCTTTGTAAAAAGTGAACCTAGACTAGTAGTGAAAAACAAGAGATGTGTTTGTCAGAAACACAATGCCCCCTACTGCGCCGCTTTGAATTAAAAAAAAATAAAAAATTATTATATCCCTTTTAAAATTATAACTTCCCCTGTGAAAATGATCTGTACCAGCCAAATGATAAATAGAAATTATCTCCCTTTAAAGCTTGTTACTTCCCTTGGATTTTGTTTTTTACCTTTGACCTTGAAGGATGACCTTGACCTTTCAGCACTCAAAATGTGCAGCTGCATGAGATACACATGCATGCCAAACATCATGTTGCTATCTTCAATATTGCAAAAGTTATGGCCAATGTTAAATTTTTCGGACGGAATCACAGACGGACTGACAGTTCAACTGCTATATGCCACCCTACCGGGGGGCATAAAAACATGTTTGCCTACATTTGAACATTATTTAATAACAAATCATTATAAACTAAGCAAGCCTATTGTGGCATTTGAATATGTAAAATAATTATATTAATCCTTTCACTAAAGGTCTTTTTCTCTTGATAACTATCAACAAAATGCAAACTGACTCTTAAGTTTCATTAGTAGTACACCTATGAGGCATTAATGCAATGTTTCTTGCAAATGTTATTTGAAATCAAATACCAATATAAAGCTTCTATTTTTTGCAGCCTAAAGGCTGTGACCTTGAAATGTTAATCAATACATATGGATGCAATTTAAAGGTGTGGAAAATTGTCATTAAATCTATAGCCTAGTTAGCAAGTAATTCTTTTTTTTTCAAACGGTACTGCTTTTAAAACCGAAAGTAGGATTTATATTATATGTATACGTCCATTTCAACAAAAACGATTATTTTTAAGTTTTAAAGCGCAAAAAAGACAGATTTCTACCTTGTAACCACCAGATTTATTCTAATTGGCTAAGATAAAATATGTTTCTTATTTATACTTAAACTTACTATGCCAAATAAGTTTGTGGCTATAAACAGAATAAAGACCATTTCAAAAATATTTAGAAATTTACAGCCAGTTATAGCGAAAATTAACTATGATTTAAAGTCAATTGAATTTCCAGCACATTACGCCTATAACTGCAGGAGAATATATTAACAAAATGCATGCAATATTTTGATAGTTTTGATGCTTTAAATAAATTTCAATCAAAATAGCTTTCAGCAAAGTTAAACTTGAAGTCTTAATTTGAATAAAGGCATATTTTACCATCCTTGTATAACCTTAAACTGCTCTCCCATGAGAATAATAAACTTCTGTTAAAGCCCCATTTTAACACTCAACATAAACAAATATTTTGTAAAATATTTTGTAAAATAAAGTCAACCCATAAATAATCAAGGCTCCTTATATAGCAATAGCCAAAATTTCATCGCTAGATGTAGTCTGGTAACATAGATTTAACAAGATACAAAATGCTCTTTTATTTTTATTATTGTGGTACAATATATTCCATTTTAATTTCCCGCAATGATATCTATTAATACAACACATGAACACTAAATTGGTACATGAACATGTGTTGAATATATTGTACCACAAAAAAATAAAAAAGAGCAGTTTGTATCTTGTTAAATCTATGTTACCAGAGCACAATTTTCTAGCGTTGACATTTTGGCAATTGCTATAAGAAACACTGATCGTTTATGTGTTAACTTTACTTTACGAAATATTTAACAAAATGTCCGTTGATTTTGAGCATTATAGGGGCTTTAATAAAATTCAAACCGGCAGTTTGTAACAAATTTACCCCCCAACAACTGGCAAACAGCATCGCAGCCACCACATAACTCAATTATTCTTCACAGAATTAGATTTTCATTACGTCATAAATCTTAGATATTATTACATTCATAATTCAAACAGGCAAGCTATAAAGTTAGACCATACACCAACTTGTTCCTGGATTCATTAACATTTTCATTAACAAATACGAAGCAAAGTCAGGGCAAGGGCTTGTTTTTAAATAAAAAGATGTTTGCAATAAGTTTGATGTTAACATTCTGGAAAATCTATTGAAGGAATTATGTGGCTCAATGTGTTGCATTAGTCTGTATATCATTTCCTTGTTGCGATTACCAGCCTCCAGAAAATTATATTACATTTTTTATATAAATATTTTTTATGATTCCCTTCTAGCTAGTGTTAATAGATATCAGAATGGTTGCTAAATATTTATATGTGGATATTTAAATGGATGATGTGGTGTTTTAGAGGATTTTATCGCAGGCGAGAATAATTTTTTATCACAAGGCATTCTAGATTTTACTGTAAATCACAAAGCTGAACTTTTCATTGCTTTTTCTAACGAGCATTACTATGAATATTTTAAATTCAAGAAATTCGAAGAGAAATGATTTTACATCTATTTTTCGTCAAATGATTACTCATTGGTGGACTTTTGTTTTACATGTTACAGTTATATAGTTAATTTCACAAATGTCATTATGTATAGAGCTGTAGATATGATAAATCTGCGTTATATTATTGATATTGTTGCATAAAAAATATGTTAATTAATTGTATATAAATGAAATTATAACAAAATCATTTGATAATTGTGATGGTGATGGCGGTGGTGCATTTTCTCGTTTATAGTTTGATTAAATTAAAAATCTTTTCAAGCTCTCTCAGTAACTTTGAATAGGCAAGGATTTATACGGAATTACAAACAGAATTTGCTCCTGAAATATCAATTTATTTAAGATTTACATGCAAAACAATCATTATAAGTAGCAGCAATAACTTCACGGTTCTAACAGACTCAATGTCCAAAATTTCTCTACCATAAATGAGTTGTTACTTAAAATTGGATGAGAGCATGCAGTGCCGGATTAGCATCATGGAGGCCCATAGGCAAACAAGCCCAGGCTAGTGGGCCAAGTGCCTACTAAACCCAGTGCCCAGTCAATTTCACTCGACATTTAAATTAGCTTACCAGTGCCAAGGCGACAATATCCTCTTATAGGTATAAAATGCCATTATAATACCGTTATGCCAATTGAAGATTATAACAATTAGATTAAGAATTTAAGAAAAAATCATGGTGTATTTACGTATTTAACAAAAAAAACTTTCGTCACTGTCTCATGGGGCCCCTAAAAGTCGCGGGGCCCATAGGCAGTTGCCTACTCTGGCTTAAGGGTAATCCTGGACTGTATGAGAGCATAGGGAGTAACTCTTACCAGTATTGGTAAATGTGATATGCGAGGCATGTCTCTTTTACCCACTGTTTTATGGTGAACTGAATTCTTGCATGGCTTTTGAGCAGGGGTTCAGTTTTCCCCAAGTGATTTATTACAAAAGAAGTTAAGCACAAACTTCTTGGTACTCAGTATTTAATAAGGTGTGTTATGCAAATGTCTGATGAGATCTAGATGTAGTTGATCATGAATCAAAACCACGTGTCTGCTGATAGTTTAATATTGTTGCACTGTTCATAAACCTTCAACTATAAGCAGACAACATTATTCAATATGTTGAAAATTAAGCGTTATAAAACGATTAGTTCAAACAGTTTAAAGAACTGTAATGCTAGGGTCTAGTCATATGAATGCAGTGTATGCTATTTCATGCCTATAATAATGATTATAATTTATAATCTCTGAATTGAGTCCAATATGATGTACACGAAAATGGCAACTATGTTTTAAAAGTGGCAAAATAAATTTGTGACAACATTTTTTAGCCAGGGGGGACCCTGTAACGTAACAACATGAATAACTAGAGCTTTGTCACAGACGTGACGTATACCCCCACATGCTGCATTGACACAGAATATTTTGCATGCTGTCTCACAAAAGAAGAGAAGCTTATTTATGGCAATTTTTAAGAATTATTATGCCATTATCATTTATGGCCATTTTGACCTTTGAAATCTTTAATTCTTTCACATGACACGCCTTCCAATGACTGTGAAAAAATTAACGTACAGAGTAATTGTAAAATCTCACAATAAATATCAAAGTTATGGCCCGGACAAGCTTATTTATGGCCATTTTTGACCTTTAAACTCAAAGAGTGACCTAGTTGACCTTGGAGATATTGACGTAATTTTTTCGCACAACACATCGTCCAATGATGGTGAGCAAATGTGCCAAATGATTTTAAAATCTCACAATGAACTACATAGTTATGGCCCCGAAAAGCTTATTTATGGCCATTTTTTACCTTTGAACTCCAAGTGTGACCTTGACCTTGGTCATATCGACATAATTCTTTCGCGCGATACACCGTCCAATGAGGGTGAGCAAATGTGCCAAATGATTTTAAAATTGCACAATGAACAACATAGTTATGGCCCGGACAAGCTCATTTATGGCCATTTTTGACCTTTTAACTCCAAGTGTGACCTTGACCTTGGAGATATCGACGTAATTCTTTTGCTCGACACACCGTCCAATGATGGTGAACAAATGTGCCAAATGATTTTAAAATCCCACAATGAACGACATAGTTATGGCCGGACAAGAATTTGACCTTTGAACTTAAACATTTGAACTCAAAGTATGACCTTGACCTTGGAGATATCGATGTTATTCTTTTGCGCGACACATCATCCAATGATGGTGAACAAATGTGCCAAATGATTTTAAAATCTCACAATTAACGACATAGTTATGGTCCAAACTAGCATTTGACCTTTGAACTTAAAGTGTGACCTTGACCTTGGAGATATCGACGTACTTCTTTCGTGCGTCTAATGATGGTGAACAAATGTACCAAGTCATTTTAAAATCTAACAATAAATGACATAGTTATAGTTCGGTTTTAAACGCACTACGTGACCCCTTGATCTAGTTTTTGACCCGGCATGACCCATATTTAAACTTGGCCTAGACATCATCTAGATACAACTTCTGACCAAGTTTGGTGTAGATCGGATGAATTTTCGGGACAAACAGACAGACCGACAAAGTGACTCCTATATAGCCTCCATTAACATTATGGTAATGGGGGTATAAAAACATGACAAAACTAAAGAGATGATTTGCACAAATGATATTCACAGTGTGTCTGTCAAAAAATTGGGAGTTATAGTTACACACATACATGTATATTCAAAATTAACTGCTGGGAATAAAACCACAAATCCATACGTATACAATATATAAACTTCTTAAAGACCAGGAGAAAACAAAATTGCATTTGACATTAATTGCGCAATACATCAAATCTTCACAAATGCTCTGCACAAATTATGTAACTTCCAATTTCAGCAATAAAAAGTGTTTGTGTGCCACCAAGTGTGCCTCTAAGTCGAACTTCACATTAATGGTTTAAAAGTCCAGCAAGGAGAAGACAAGTATACTTGCCCAAGCAATAACATAATCAATAACAAAATAAGGAATGGTCTAATCTGTAATTCTTAGTAATTAAATTTGATCCATAAGAGAACAGTGAAAGTATCTAAATTATTCTAGTGTGTGGGTTTGTGCTTAAATCTTGCAAAGTTCAATCAATAAATAAACGAATTGAAGACGATACAAAAAGAACAGTAAATGGTACTTAAACAAAATGTACATAGATTCAATAATATTGAACTACTGCTGTAGGGTAATAAACTCTGACTTATATAAGATATTAGACCAATGATCAGGCATATTTTTTTTTTCGTGAACATGGGCCAGCAGGAGAATCAACTGCCCATATCTAGCCTATGTTGTTCCTCAGTTGTTGTAGTTTAAAGCCCCATAAACACTCAAAACAACAAATATTTTGTTAAATAAAGTTATCCCATAAAAAATTGTATCTTGTTAAATCTATGTTACCAGACCACATCTTGAGTTGAAATTTTGGCTATTGCAATAAGGAACACTGGGTTTTTTTATGGGTTAACTTTATTTTTACAAAATATTTGTTGATGTTGAGTGTTAATGGGGCTTTAAAGCATATCATGTCAATCATGTAAAGGACTTATGGTAAGTCCCCATTTTGGGGCTAAGTACACTATGATCAATGATTCGAATTTTAAACCTTATTGCATGATGACTTCACAGTTGTTTCACTCAATACAGATACATACATGTGAACAGGTAAATGTAAGCATGTACTTTTACAACTTGCTACGCAGGCATTAAAAAGGACAATTCATTTAAAGTAACCGCATGAGAAATTCTGGAAAATGCATTTGTAAATAGGTATTATGGCAAATATACAATTATTCAATTATACAATATAAAGGTCTTTTCTTCTGGAGTAACTTTGAAAATAAGAAGAGCCCGTTTGTGGGCATGCAGAACATAGTGGATAATGAACCCACCATGATTTTAACACTCAATTCAAATATTGAAACAGTAATCATATTGCGGCATTTTTTTTTTGTAGGGCTCTCACTTCAAACTTTCTGTTTTCAGATTTTGAAACTGAGCCGTTCTCACATTTCGAAGTTTAATAAGCATATTCTTTGGGTGTTATGGAATTGTTTCACTCCATTTATTCATGTCCAAAGATTTCAGTGGAGCTTGAAAACTAGGGGTCAATTAGAGACTTTGCTTAAAAAAATGAAGGGTAAAACTTCTGAAGTAACACACATTTTATTTCTTAATGCATGATACATTTTTTGTTCATGATAATTTGTACCAGAAATAACAATATTTTCAAAATCACAATAAGTATTTAGAAATCTAGTGCCCTTTTACTTAATTTACTGTTTGGTGTAAATTCCTGATATAAACATTGGTTTTAAAGCCTACGTTCATAAAGTTGACTTATATTAATTTTTTTTAACAAGAAGATTTTTTGAAAATGCTGAAAAAGTATGTTTTGTTTTTTTTGGTTTAAGATAAACACATACAACACAATAATGAACTCTGACTTTTGAAACAAAACATTTGTTTCTTCCTGAAATTTCATAACAACAACCTGAAAACTGAACTTATTTATGTTTTCTCTTTAAACATTCTTTCTTAACAAAGTCAGAGATTTAGCTGATAAAGGTTTTATTTTTCAGTTCATCGTGCCTCAGAAAGTTTCAACTCCCTACCGCATTGATATTATAACTGTTGAAAAACAGCAAAACAAATCCAGACAAACAACTCTCTGGTTTACGTCTGAATGACATTTATACCCTGTCTGCACCTGCTTCTCTCAACACATTTTACAACCAGGCAGATGCTCACAAAAGTCCTAGATGAAAATACTACCAATTTAATCAAACTGTGCAACTGACGGTTTTGTAATCATTTGTTTTACTGTTTTCACCACTTGTACCTTATTAATTAAAGTATAAATAATTAAGACACAATCTTTTATAAGAATCACCCTGTTTAAAACTAAAAGCTTGTTCAAGGGAGGCACATGCCCCAACTATATTGGTTGCATGCATGCATGTCTTTTAACCATTAATTACCTTGATTTAGGGATAATAAGGGATCATAATTTTTGTGCACATAATTTGATTTGAATATTCAAATGTTGTATTAAACATAGCAATTAACCTAAGGGAGACAACTTTATAACATGAATATTGCTCCCTCAAAGAGTTATCTTCTTTACTCGTACATACGCAGGAAAAGGCCTTATCAAACTGACCTAGAGTTGTTTTATTAGATACTGAAAACTTGACAACTATGACAGACCATTAGTGGAGTTTTTAGAGTATTTGCTCCACAAATAATAAGTAAATTTTAAGTGAAAATTATTGACTAAACACATTGTAAACAGTAAAGCATGCCCTTCTTCTTTACGTAATTTTGCCAATAAATACAGTATAAACATATCTTTTTGCATTTTTTACAAACCAATACCAAGAAAATGACATTTATTATGAAATGTCAATAATAATCAATTAGCATAATTATCTCATTTTTCATTAGCTACCTATTGGCTCATGTAATCAACTCGATCACGACTGATTCCTGGCCCAGGCAGGTTTGTGCTCTTTTGTCAAGGAAACTAGCTCCTGGTATGCAACTCTTTTAAGAGATAAGAGCTGACATGTTAAAGCCCCATTAACACTCAAAATCAATGAATATTTCGTAAAATATTTCATAAAATAAAGTTAACCCATAATAAATCAGTGTTCCTTATAGCAATAGCCAAAATTTCAGCGCTAGATGTTGTCTGGTAAAATCGAATTTACAAGATACAAAATGTTTTTATTTTTATTTTTTGTGGTACAATATATTAATTGTATCTTGTTTAATCTATGTCCAACTTTTGGTTATTGCTATAAGGGATACTAATTGTTTATGGGTTAACTTTATTTTTTACGAAATATTTTTTACGAAATATTCGTTGATTTTGGAGTGTTATAATGGGGCTTGAAGTGGATTGAGGGAAGAACTTTTTAAAAGCTATTTCGCTTATTTGTCTTTTTCCTGTGTATGACTTCTACCGGTATATTTACCATGTGGCCAGTTTTGATTTCAGATGCATGACTAAAACAAACTTGTATTGGACCACTTTCTGATGTCCCATACCAAATATCAAAGATCTGGTACTTGTGGTTTTAGAGAAAAGTTACTTTCTTATATAAGTTTAAACAGGATTAGGAGATAAAGTTTAAACAAAATGTTAACAAACAAGAGACATTGCATGCCAGACAAAAAGCAGTCATGTTGTGTTCAAGGGAGCTGAAAAAGGAAGCCTGAAGGTAGACAACTCACAGATTTAAGGTATTTCAACTCAGCCAGACATTTCCTCTCCAGCTTTGCTGCTCCTGGAACATCACTTAGTTCCTGACTGATCTTCACAAGGTATTCCCCGCAGCTGATGTATCTGCAATAGATTTTTTTTTTCATATAAACTTTTATTCAGAAATTCATATAAACATACACACATGCATATTATGTATACAGATATCAATACAGTAACATCATATACCAACATTGTATATAGCATGTAATAGTAATGAACAATTGTACAAATGGGTAATTATCATTGTGCATGTCTTAAATTCATTTCTTGACAGAAAAAAGGGGAGAAATGAAAAGAAAAGTTGCACACAGACAGAAACCTAGACAAAGAAGCAAAATTCTGATGTACGCACCCTAACCTTTTTTCAGTGATAAAGATATAATGTATGTATAAAGTCCTTAGTTGTGTATGATAACGAGTTCTTTTTCCGTTTCAGTTAGTTTTGTACATGTTTTGTTGTATATTGAGTAAGCCCCCCCCCCCATAAACTTTTAACTTTTGATAGACATTGTACTAAGTACATTTCTCCGGTTTGAAGGCCTGAAAATAAGTGTGAAAATCATAACAGGTATACACATCTTTTTATCATTTCTAACTTTTCCAATTCATGGTCAATAATCATCCAACCAGATTGAGTTTTGCCATTTAAGTTTATTATATACAAATCATAGGCAGAGGGGTCAATGATATATTGCAATGCGAGGAGACTCAGAGTGATGTGTATTGAGACCCAGGGCTGAGATGGACATAATGCTTGGAGGGGGCAATTTTGACCATATCCTGAAAGATTCTTATGATATTTGTATTATTACACCAAACAAACATGTTGTGCTTTAAATAACAAACCTGTCCAAAGTGCACATTTTATATGAAATTCAAATGCTCATCAACATTGATTTGTTTTATACATTTTAATAAGCCCCTACTGATTATAAGCTTGAAAGGAATTTTCAAGAAACCTGTGCTACTATTTTGAGCCCCACTGCAGCTTGGGCAAATAAAAAGGAAGAAAATGATGGCCCTCAAGCACTCAACTAAGTTCGCGGATAACCATTGTTGAAGACTTGACATAGTTATCAGTTTTTGACCCCACTTGACCCAGATTCAAAGCTGGCCTTCATATGGTCAAGACAAACATTCTGACCAAGTTTCATCAAGACTTGAATTAGTCATAAATGTGGCCTCTAGAGTGGCATCAAGATTTGTTTTTAAATGTGACCTGGTGACCAAGTTTTTAGACACACAAGACCCAGATTCAAAATTTGCCCCGGTATTGTAAAGACAAACATTCTTGCAAAGATTCAACATGCTTGAGTCATAAATGTTGCCGCTTGTGTGATACGATTTAAAAAAAGAAAGATTTTAACTGGTGACCTAGTTTTTGTATGCACATGACTAAGATTTGAATTTTTCCTAGATATTCTCAAGTTAAACATTCTGAACAAGTTTCCTCAAGACTGAGTCATAAATACAGCCTCTAAAGAAGTTACAAGGTTTATCTAAGATTTGACCTGGTGACCTAGATTTTGGATATACATGACCCAGATTTGAATTTCACCCAGATATTGTCAACATCAACATTCTAAGTTTCATCAAGATTGATTTAATAATGTGGCCACTAGAGTGGTAACAAGGTTTTTCTATGGTTTTACCTGGTGATCTTTTTTATAAACGTACATGACCCAGATTCAAATTTGTTCTAGATATTGTCATGACAAAGTTTCATTAAGTTTGAGTCATAAATGTGGTCTCTAGAATAATGACAAGTTTTTTTTTATTAGATTTGATCTAGTGACCTAGTTTTTGAACGCATGTAACACAGATTCAAACTCAGCCCAGACAAATCAAGATAAACATTGCGAGTAAGTTTCAAAAATATTGAGTCATACATTTTATTTCTATAGTGGTAACAAGGTTTTTCGAAGATTTAACCTAATTACCTAGTTTTTGAAAGCAATTGACCCAGATTCGAACTCAACCTTGATATTGTTAAGATACACATACACATTAATATTCTGGCCAGGATTCATCAAAATTGAGTCATAAATGTTGCCTCTTGAAAGGTAGCATTAATGTTCTTCTAAGATTTGTTAAGGTGACCTAGTTTTTGGAGGCGCATGACGCGGATTAGAACTCAACATAGAAAATGTCCAGATAAAAATTACAAACAGGTTTCATCAAGATTGAGTCATAAATGAGGCCTCAACAGTGGAAACGTGGTTTTTCTAAGATTTGACTGGGTAACCAAGTTTTTGGACGCACTTGACCCTGATTCGAATTGGCATTATTATTGGACAGATAAACGTTCTGAATAAGCTTCATCAAGACTGGATAAACAAGAGATGTGTTTGTCAGAAACACAATGCCCCCTACTGCACCGCTTTGATTATTTTCTTTTGGTTTTTACCTTTGAAGGATGACCTTGACCTTGACCTTTCACCACTCAAAATGTGCAGCTCCATGAGATACACATGCATGCCAAATATCAAATTGCTATGATCAATATTGCAAAAGTTATGACCAATTTTCAAAACCTAAACGCAAGTGTGACGGAATTTCAGAAGGACAGACAGATGGACAGACAGACGGACGGACAGACGGACAGTGCGATCACTATATGCCACCCTACCGGGGGCGTAATAATATGGCCTCAAGAATGATAACAAGCTAAATGTTGACAACACACACAGCATATCGCACTACAACGGAGAGCTGGACATACATGTTTGGTGATCACATTAGTTCACCTTCAGCTAAAAATTATAGCCCAATCCGGATTTATAACCACCCAACGTCTTGTTAAAATAAATATGAAATCACTAAGGCCCATTAAAAACACTGTGAAAATATTCATGCTTTGAAAGTTGAGAAAAAACGGACTATATTGGTAGTCATTTCTGCATTGTTGTCTCTTTTTTAAATGTTGAGATTTTTTAATAGTCCCAAAAAACCAAGCCAGAGTAAATTGATTAAACTTTAAATTTGACTTTAGCTACAGTGAAATTATTAGGTAATCATTCACTGGTATTCTCTACTCATTAATTGACTAGTATGAAATAAAAATGTGTATCTACCTGTTTAACAATTCTTGCGTTTCTTCACTTGGATGTGTTGTAGATGTTGCCATTTCTTCATTCAATGCAGCTTAAACAAGAATTTTAAAGTGTTTTGGAGAAATGTTTATGTTAATACAATAATTTGGTAAATAGTAATAATTGTGTTAACATTTAACATTAAGTGTTAAACGATGGTTGTATAACTAAGTTTATGATTTTTTTTTTTCTAATAAGATTATAATTATAGTGTGCCGCTTCGATGAATATGTTTTACAAAAGTATAATCAACATGCTTTGAAAAACTCTGCTAAGGTATGTTTATGCTTAAAGCTGTTACAATGTATGCTTTCCTTCGTCTAAACATCCCTAAGCCTCATGTTGTTTTTTTATTCCTTAAAATGTGTCATAAACTATGAATAATTCTCTGAAATAATGCCTGATTTTTTCAAAAAGAGATTTTACAAACAAAGATTGTTCATTCCCCTGTAATAAAAACAGGGCTTTTCATCAGGAAATTG
>VMBQ01012042.1:0-19307 GCA_007657795.1 Dreissena rostriformis | reverse complement strand
GAGGGCTCTTCAAGTGAGTACAATCTTTGAAAAGAACAATCATAAAGTTAAGTTGATTTTGTATGCCTCCGGTAGGGTGACATATAGCAGTTGCACTGTCCATCAGGCATTCGTTTCTGGAGTTTTTCCTAAATGCTTGCAGATATTGACCTGATTTTTGGTTTGTGAGTCTATTCACATGAGTTACAGATCAAGTTCGAGTTTCGTTCCGGGCCATTGATTTTTGACAAAGTTTTTATTCTTGGACTTTAAATGAGCTGCTGTGTGGCTTCAAAGTGCAGTAGGGGGAATTGTGTTTCACAAACACAGCACTTTTGTAATGAGATTTTTATTGAAACAGAATAAAACAAAAACATTGTTGTAACAATTTAAATGAGAATAACAACTTAGAGCATTTTTGTTTTGGAATGGTATAAATGTGAGCAGGTTCAGTTCTTAGGATAATATGACATTACTTTTATCATAATCATTTTAATGAAATTGATTATAAATTGGAGAATGATTGTATTGGAGAATTTACTGTAATATGTCATCATTTAAATATGGCCATCAGATATTAAGTTGTAATGATGAAGTTATCAATTTTGTATTTCTTTTAGAACTATATAAAAAGCCAACCATATACCTTTTATTGCTATCCACTGAATTAAAACTTATATTTAATACGCTAAGTACTTAGTACACATACTTCTAAACAAGGTTTGGTTCATGTTTTAAAATCAAAATAATACAATAATAATTCTGTTCTATAAAATGTAACCCTTTCCCGCTCAGAAGCAAAGTTAAAATGGCTGTATGGAACTAGCATAAAACCAGAACAGCCTGCGAGTCACTCTCTGCCTGTTCAGATTTGTTTTCTGTTTGCTGCTGATCAGTATCTAAGGGTAAGAAATGAAGCCTTTAAAACTTGAATCTAGTAAGAAAGTTTTTTTATGCTCCCTTTTTTAAAAAAAGGGGGGTATATTGTTTTTGGCCTGTCTGTCTGCCATTCTGTCTGTCCCAAAACTTTAACCTAGGTTAAAGTTTAGTCATAACTTTTGCAATATTGATCATAGCAACTTGATATTTGGCATGCATGTGTATCTCATGGAGCTGCATATTTTGAGTGGTGAAAGGTCAAGGTCATCCTTCAAGGTCAAAGGTCCAACAAAAAAATCAAAGCGGCGCAATAGGGGGCATTGTGTTTTTGACAAACACATCTCTTGTTTTATTTCAAATTGATTTTTGAGAGATACTACAAATGGTCAAAATGCATATCTGAGCAGGAAAGGTTTAATAGTGCTTTGTAGCCTGTAAATCTGTTTTTCAGAATGAGTTTGGAGAGTACATGAGCCCGGATGACTACCGCGACGAGGATTATAGAGAGGCAGTGATGGACGACAACTTCCTCAAGTACTACAATGCTCTTGTGAAGGAAACAGGGGTACGTGGTGGGGAAGTGTAGTTGCTAATTGTCAGTGTAAATCAATTTTCCCGGATCTCGTACTGTTTGATTTTGTCTGCTGTGCATTGAAAACTTTTCTTTATTAAAAAACTGTTTGAACCACTTGAATGAAATTGTTTGCAGAGCTCCAGATAGGATTTACAAGCAAATATCTAATATTTTATCTGCCATTCCAAACATCATTCCCCCCCTCCCCTCCCAAACACACACACAAACACACACACACAACCCCCACCCTCAAGTTAACAATGCAATAAATCAATGACAAATGTAAGCAAGTGAACCAATTTTGACCATGATTATGATATCCAAGGGCAAGAATGTGTTTGTTCTTCTCGATGGCTGTACATTTTGAGCCTCCAACTGTCCTTACAGCTTCTCCTTCAGGCTCACAGGTTCACTCTTTTTTTCTTTTTCAGGCTTTAAGCTCAGTGCAGTTATACAGGTATGTCTGAATTTTCAACAGAACAATCATCAAATGTATATGGTTTTTATAAGTGTTTGCTTCTTTAAATTAAGTCATTTTTAAGCCAAGAAAACTTGTTTTTTCTTAATTAAAGTAAACATATTCAAGCTTCCCATCAATCCATTGTTGTATTATAATGAAAGTATGACGATGAAACGATTAGTATAACTTATATATATTGTGAGCCTATCAATTGCAGATTGGCAGACATACTGCAGCAGTCAAGGACTGCTCTACAAGGTCAGTTGGCAATTAAACTGGCCACAGATGGACATATTGACACTGCAGTGCAAATTTGTAGGTGAGTATCATCACTACTACAGGTAGTTATGAGCCACATCATGCAAAAATGGATCTTATGCCATATGCGGCCTACAAAGCTCCAAACCAGCCTGCACATTTGCGCTGTCTGGTCAGGAGCTACCCTGTCCGCAGTGAAGTCACGCAAGGTTTGGTGGTCTCGTTTGTGGGCAGCATAGCTCCTTGCCAGACTGTGCAAATGCGCAGGCTGGTCTGGAGCTAGGCTGGATGCATATGGCATAAGCCCATTTTCACACAACACGGCACATATAACCAATATCTGTTACCCAAAAGACTAAGGATGCAGTGGTTCACTGAGTGGTAGCATATTATGGTTTGATTAACTCAGATTGGTTAACACTTCTGAACTACTTGTGGGTAAACATTTAAATAATTATCTGAGTAAAAAAATATTGATAAAAATTGTCTGTGCAGCAAAATTAACTGTATTGACAGTGTGTTTAACTTTTCAAATAGCTAGGATTTTTGTTTCACAGACCTGTCTTATTTCTTTACACATTTATACTCTTTAAAAAATGCTTGACTGACTTTGTTCAACATATTAACTGGGTGTTGACATAAATCACCATTCGTACAGGCAACTGCATGGTAGCCATTCAATAAAATGTTTGCTTATTTGTATAATTCAATCTTAGAGACCTCTATGAGGCTAGCGCGACTCCCAACCTAGCGGCAACCCTGATAGACGTTGTACGATTTTTGCTGGCGCTGCAGGCAGAGATTGACCCAGATTCAGACATTGTCGAGGGCAACAAGCTGCGTCTGCTGCCTGACGTCTGCCACTGTTTGGCTAGCAAGGCCCTCTGCATCTGTGAGCCAGGTACTCCACTTAGAAGCAGGGGTGAGAATTTTCCGCGGAATTCCGCGGATTTTTAAGTGCCCAAGACCGTTTTTGAGATCGATGTAAATTCGAGGAGAAATTTTTTTTGGGGGGTAGGGGGGTAACCCCAAAGATTTTTTCAATCGTCAGTCAGCGACGATATCGATCGTCAGCCAGCGTCCATTCGGTAAATTTTCTACATAGCCATCCGTTGGCGCGAGATTTGATATCGGCTAATGATAAAGCCTCGTATATTACGCTCGTCCAATCACTATTCGCGTCTCTTCTGCATTTAGCATTTCGATTCAAGATGGCGGATTACTGAGAAAATCGTTTTGCAATTTGGCAAAAAAATGGATGTTATAAACTTAAAAGACGCTCACAAAGTTAAAGAATGTGATAAATCTGTAAAAAAAACAAATTCAATTTCAAATGGCTTGAAAAAGAAATTTATGTGACAATCGGTGGAGAAACGCGGAAAGTTTCATTAGGTGGCGATTTCGTCAAACTGAACTGTGCAGGAATTGCGATGTGCAAGCTTTGCCATAAACAAATAAATTATGGAAGTCGCGGTTGCGTTGCTCTGGAAGACCACATTAAATCGTCCAGTAGGTCTGACAATCCACTCGCCCTTCACTTTAATCTACTCGTCCTGCATTAAAAAAAAAAATATATCTAAGATGAAAACTGAGTATTATTTGTTAACTTATTCTATTCAATTATTTTAATGTTAATAATAATAAGCTGGTCATAACTTTTTTTTTAAATGCATAATTATAATCTTTTAATTTATTATCTGAGATTAATATACTTAAAATCTAGTCCATTTATAAGCAGTACATACTATAACAAAAGAAGGATCCAAATTAGTTCTTTCTATATTGTTTGTGCTATGTATAATTATGTTAAAAAGTATAAAATTAAAAGTTGAAAAACCACAAAGTATTTTGTCACTTTTTACCAACAATTTATGTTAACTATATTTAGTTATCATGGACTCTAAGTGCTCATGAAAATACATTGTTATGAAAGTGACTCAAGATAACTGTATTTATTCATTTCAGAAATTGATTTATTTTAAATTTGATGCCAGGATAGTGCATTCCTTGGCCATCTAAAATGCTATATTCCTGGAGCTTGCAGTGACTGAGAACCATAACTCTATCTACCTTTGTTTTTGAATTATCTCCCTTTATTTAATTTCAAAGTAAATTTTTGACCGGAGCATAACTCTAAATCTATTGAAGGGATTTACTTGAAACTTGAAATATAAACAGATGGCAAGTAGGAGAAGTGCAGTGACTAAGAACCATAACTATTAATTACCTCCCTTTCTTTCATTTCCATATATTTTATTCTCTATAGCATAACTCCAACACTATATAAGTAATTGATCCTTGAAATATAAATAGATGACACAGGTGCCATGTTTTACAAGTATTATTCTACTCTCTAAAACAAATGTTCTCGTACAAGCAAACACATTTGGGCGGGGATGGCCATGTTAACATGGCTCTTGTTACATCAGTTTTTAAAAGACTGGGCGTATTATGGGTATGCTCTTGGCTGGCGGGGGATTATGCGTTGTGCAGGAGAAAGATGTCGGTTCAATAACTAAAGAGTTTAAATCAGATCATAATGAAACTTGGAAAAAATCTTTATGTGCATAATATCTCGGTAAACCAGCCAGATCAGATAAACCCCCTATGCATTATGGCCCTTGAATTCTGAAAAATAAAAAATAACCTTGTTGATAGCATATTTCAGATCATCATGAAACATTGTGGAAATGTTTGTGGGCATATGTGGCGTGTTCTGAGAAAACTGGGCAAAATGCTTGTGCGTAAAGTGTCATCCCAGATTAGCCTTTGCAGTCCGCACAGGCTAATCAGGGATCAATTTCCGCTTTTATGGAATTTTTCGTTTAAATGATGTCTCTTCTTAGCGAAAATCCAGTTTAGGCGGAAATTGTCGTCCCTGATTAGCCTGTGCGGACTGCACAGGCTAATCTGGGAGGTCAATTTACTCACAAGCATTTTGCCCAGTTTTCTCAGAACACGACACATATCATCTCCACCAAGTTTGATAATCTGCCAATTTGCATGAAGCACTTTTGAATGATGGCCCTTGAATTATCCCAAATATGGCGTGTTCTGAGAAAACTGGGCAAAATGCTTGTGCGTAAATTGTCATCCCAGATTAGCCTGTGCAGTCCGCACAGGCTAATCAGGGACGACAATTTTCGCTTTTATGGAATTTTTCGTTTAAATGATGTCTCTTCTTAGTGAAAATCCAGTTTAGGCTTAAAGTGTCATCCCGGATGAGCCTGTGCGGACTGCACAGGCTAATCTGGGATGACACTTTACGCACAAGCATTTTGCCCAGTTTTCTCAGAACACACCACAAATATGCACACACAAAATATTGTCTGCTCTCATATTCTTTCGATAATTCAAACAGTTTAAATCAGATCATCATGAAACTTGTTAATAATGTTTATGGGCAAAATATCTTGGTAAAGCTTGATAATCAATCAGATCAGCATTTCATAATTGTGGTCCTTGCATTATAAAAACAAATAGCCAAACTTACCTTGTCCACTCTCTAACTCTGATAGTTTACATTGGATCATCATGAAACTTTTCAGTCAATAACTTTAGTTGGCATTTACCAATTTCGATGACACTTTGGATATAGCAATCAATTGAGAACCAGCTCTGGAATGTAACACAATCAATTTGGTATGAGAACCTCTTCTTCCTTTAATATCTGTTTAAAAATAAAGTTATTTTAGACAAAATCCGATAAAAGGTTATTTTACCGGGATAGAAATTAGTGATTTTCCAGGGGCAAGTAGATTGAGGCCTGGGCGAGTTAATTAAAAAAGTTTCATAGTTCAGCCGGTCAACTTTTTATAAAAAAAGTTTTCCTGCCGTTTATTAAAAAGCATGAAGATGCAGGCTAATAAAAGGACATTATGCTTTGAGCCATGTCAGCAATATTATATAACATCATGATTTTGCTTTGTTTAACGTTAGTAATGGATACTTGCGACATGTACTTGGTTTTGAGCTCCTTACTCTTTGGCCAGAGAACTAATGATATTTGGCCATTAGGGCATTTTACCATAAAAAGATAGTTTCACTCCCTGTCTTTTATAACTTTATTATAAAAAAGAGCCTCGTTCTTTGAAATGGAGCTTAATGCATGTGCATAAAGTGTTGTCCCAGATTAGCCTGTTCAGTCCGCACAGGCTAATCAGGGACGACTCTTTCCGCATAGACTGTATTTTCATTTAATAGACACTTCCTTTAAATGAAAAATTCCATAAAAGTGGAAAGTGTTGTCACTGATTAGCTTGTGCGGACTGCACAGGCTAATCTGGGACAACACTTTATGCACATGCGCTAAGCCAAGTTTTCTCTGAACAACTCAATTGATCTATGAAAATCTCCATATGTTCTGTATGTGGCAGGCCTGGAGTTGTGTGAGTACCTGGAGGTGGCCAGAATCTGTTCCCTGCAGCTGGCAGTCAGCAGGCAGTGCGAGACCGGAGAGGACTCTCTCTCGGTGGAAGTACGTTTATATAGGAGCGTTCTGAAAAAACTTGAAGGAGGGACGTTTTTTTGTGTGTCATATGAGCCGCGTTCTGAGAAAACATGACATATTGCATGTGCGTAAGGTGTCATCCCAGATTAGCCTGTGCAGTCCACAATTTATTTTTCTTTATATTTTCAGAAATATTAAGATATTTATCAAATATTTTAACTTTGTTTTTAGCTCGGCTGTTTTCGAAGAAAACCCGAGGTATTGTCAAAGCCCTCTCGTCTTCCTCGTCGTGGTCGTGGTCGTCCGAAATCTTTAACATTGGCCATAACTTTTGCATTATTGAACATAGCAACTTGATATTTGGCATGCATGTGTATCTCATGGAGCTGCACATTTTGAGTGGTGAAAGGTCAAGGTCATCCTTCAAGGTCAAAGGTATTTTTTATTTATTTTTTTGGTTTTTCATGTGTATCTCATCGACCTGCACATTTTGAGTGGTGAAAAGATCAAGGTCAATGATGACCTTCAAGGTCAAAGGTAAAAAAAAACAAAATCCAAGCACCCACAGCCGAGCATTGGCATCCGCTCGACAGTGCTCTTGTTAGTGTTTATTACAGTGAAGTTCCTGTCAGTTTTTGGGACATGAATTACGAGATGAATACTGATGTTTCTTCTTTGTTTTCATAAATCTTTAGATATTGACCATGTAGTAGTACATTGTATGCTTATATTTTCCAGTGGGGTGTGATTCATGAGAGCCAGACAGACGAAGCATGGAGTGGTCTCAACCTGGACGTATTCAGGGAGGATGCCCTAATCATGACCTCTGGCACAGCCATACCCCTGGTGGCCAGATACGCAACACAGAACCCCTTCATCTTTGACCCCCATCCAGGTGGGTTGAATCTCAATAGTTTTGAAAGTGTTTCACCAGGACTCCAGATTAGTTTCTTATCCCCTGTCAAAGGCGGAGGGATATAGAATTGGCTTTGTGCGTCCGTCATTCCGTCTGTCTCAAAATTTTGAAATTGGCGGGGGATATCAATTCAACGAATTTGCTTGTTCAATGTAATAGTATAAATGGCCCATGATATACTAAATGTTCCAGTTTTGATTTTGAAATATTTATGATGAGCAGCAATAGGCATGGAAGATAAAGCCACTTGCCACATAGACCGGCTGTGTGCCAGTGTGGTTCCCATAGTGCAACATCTCCGTGGTAACAGCCACCAGCAGCTGGCTCACACATTCTCTCTGCACATGCTCTCCACTGTGCTACAGTACATACAGCATCTGAACCTTGGGGAAAGAGACCAGGCTGAGGTACGTAGAGGTTATTTGAGCGGTGTTATGGGAAAACTTGGTTTAATGCCAGACCTTTTCCTGTCCATTTTTGGAGAAAAAAAAACAGGATAGGGGATTGTTTGGCGCAAATTCCACTGATTCCGGAAAAACTGCTTTAATATAATTCTTTATAATAATTTAAATTAGATGAACAATATCATATAAAATATAGTTATATAATTTGTTAGATGTAATTAAATTAAAATTAAGATATAGAGGATATTTGTTCATGTCGGTGTAAGATCGTTTGTTATTTCATGAGTGATCATAGAAAATAGATTTTCATGAGTGGCGCAGCCACGAGTAAAAATATTATTTTTCTATGATCACAAGTGAAATAACAAACGATCTTACACTGACTTGAACAAATTTTCTGATTCTTTTATGCCCCTTTTTCAAGTAAATAATTAACAGCTGTTTCCCTTGCGCTGAAAAGTACCCCTTTCTCCCGTGGCGTGCCTCAATACATTGAAATGACATCATTTTGTTGAGGAAATGACGTCATTTTGTTGGCGAAATGATGTCATTATTCCAGGGAAAATTTGTTATTTTCACCGGTGAAAATAACTATTTGTTTATTTTCACTGCTGTTATTTCACTGCAGAAATGTCATATTTTATCATTAAGTATAAAAGAAATAATAATGATAAGACACTTCTTTGTTGTTTTTTTGGGGAAATTGGGAAAATAAAATTTCAAACTGGGATTTTTTTTCAATTTCGCTTTGGGAATGGGTCTGTTAAACGGACCAATAGATACGCCAGGAAAAGGCCTGAATGCATGTGCGTAAAGTGTCTTCCCAGATTAGCCTGTGCAGTCTGCACAGGCTTATCAGGGACGACACTTTCCACTTTTATGGAATGTTTCAATTATAGGAAGTCTCTTATGAACAAAAATCCAGTTAAGGTGGAAAGTTTCGGCCTTAATTAGTCTGTGCAGACTGCACAGGCAAATCTGGGACGACAATTTATGCAAATGCAATAAGCCCTTTTTGCTCAGACCGAGGCTCTGTGATGGCAAGTGGATAAAAATTAGGGATGTCAATGGATGTCAATATATGCCGCATGTGATATCTGAATACAGTTCGGATATCCATATTGAACTGCATTGAAATATGCAGTCATATTTTCTTAATTATGAAGATGTATCATAAATTCTTTTAGCAAAAGTCATTAATAATTTGTAATACTTAAAATATAAGTAAAACAGTCGTTTCTTATAGGCACAGGCGAATCAGGGACGACACTTTCTGCCTAAACTGGATTTTCACTAAGAAGAGTCTTCCTTTAAACAAAAAATACAATAAAAGCGGAAAGCGTTGTCCCTGATTAGCCTGTGCCGACTGCACAGGCTAATCTGGGATGACACTTTACACACATGCATTCAACCATGTTTTCCTAGAGCGAGGCTTATACATTTTCCGTTAATGTAGGATGACAAAGACGTGCACGCAGCCAACTGGAAGGCCTTCACAGAGCTGAACAACACGAGCCAGGCCATGCTGAAGGATCTCACTTTCACTCTGGTTATGAAGGTGGGAACATGCATAGCTGATAACACGCATAGCTGATAACATGCAAGCTGATAACATGCATAGCTGATAACATGCATAGCTGATAACATGCATAGCTGATAACATGCATAGCTGATAACATGCATAGCTGATAGGAGGCATATATTATTAGATACATAATGCCTTTATGATAACATGCATACTGCATAGCTGCAAAGTTTGTAACGTTCATACTTGATACCGTGCATATCTGCTAACAAACACATATTTTAAATTCATAATGCCTTAATGATTTCCAGATAAATTTCCCCCTGTATAAACCATGTGTTGTGTACCTGACCCATCCTTTGATGGTCAAGGTCACAATTGAAGGTCAAAACAATACTCATAGTACTCATATATTATGAATCTGTGTATTACATGGTGTTTAACAATGTGGTGGTTGCAGCAGTGAATTTTGTTAGTAAATGACATATCCTGTGTTATTTCTATACTGCCCACAATAAGTAGAGGGTATAATAAAGGCAAGGCCTTACATTTATCATCAAAAAGACCATTTGCAGTTCCAGATCTTCCACAGTTCTAGTGTTAATGTGTTAATTCTAGGGATGGGACCGAATATTTGAATATTCGAAAATCGGCCGAATATTCGAATCCAAAATTCATATTCGATATTCGATTTTTATTTTTTTATGCAAATAAATTTAAAAAAAGGATATATTTGTTTGTTCAGTGCAGACTTTTTTAGTGCATCCGTCTTTGTTTGCATAACAGCTGCCATCAATTAACGAGATGATAATTGGCATACTGGAGGGTATCATGAGAGGGGTTGTGTATTTATTGATTTTATCTGGCAGTTTGCACGGGTGTTAATACACCGCGTTTAATCTATAGTCGAGGAAAATTGACGTGTTATTCACAGTTCGGCGTCTAGCAATTAAGGCAGCCCGACTATCGTTACCTTCAAATGACCAATCAATTTTAGTGTTATATACATACATCAACTCGGAATGTAGTTGCTCAAATATTAACCAATTTCATTTGTTTTGTAATAATAATAAATTAATATACCGTCGAGAGCGTTCATTCAAACTCGCCATATTTTCAAGATACGTCTACAATTTATATTCTAACAACTATTCAGTTAAAGAAATTCATAATGCCTCCCTCTCGTGTTTGGAATTATTTTACGCGTTTAATAGCGATAAACTGTTTTTGTGTGTGCACACTGCATGTACATAATAATTACGAAACTTGAATACTAGTTCATATACGCATGTTGTCTGAATGTTGTACCAGTATGTTGTTGCTACGTTTTCTTTGTGTAAATAAAAAACAACTTGTGTACTAAGGTTTTTGTTTGTATTTATTTACAAGTACGAATGAGGAATCTAATTGATATATTAGCAAAGTTCTATCAAATTTTTGACATCGTCGTTGTTCTGGAATCCGTACAAATAAAAATGCGAAAACAAAAGAACAAATATTATCTAAGGGAAGTAACCCAAAATGCTATTGAAATAAATCAGAATTAAGGTTTAATGTTTACCGGCAACATGTGAAATAAATAAATGTTATGAAAATAAAATGTATTAAGCGAATATAAAGAGAAACATAATCATGTATCGATCTCAAAAAAATGATAACTCCATCTCCTTTTACAAAGAAGCATATACAAAACAATTAAAAGTGGTATGAGGAACAGTACTTTACTTCGGACGGGCGTAAGTTCGGACATTTTCATCTTAGTACTTTACTTCGGACGGGCGTAAGTTCGGACATTTTCATCTTATGTTTAAAATTGAATATTCGAATATATTCGAATAAGTGCAAACGAATATTCGAATATCATTTTAGTATTCGAATCCCATCCCTAGTTAATTCCCATCCTGCAGTTTCATATATTTCATCTTGCATTCCTCTCTTGTGTTTTCAGATCTTCATCTCATTGCATAGCCCATCTTATGGTTTCAGATCTTCAACAGCTCCATAGTTGACTCCCATCTTGCCTTTATGTTCCTTTGCAATCGTCCGAAGCGTGAAGTTATGGACGTGATGATGCGACTCACAAAGTCTGCAGGTCAGCAGTACAAGAAGCTCAAGGTGTGTTGTAACCTATTTATTTTAGCTCGATTGCATCGAAAGCCTGAGGCTTATTAAAACGCTGTTGAGTCCGTTTACTGGGACTAGAACCAGTACTTGGTGTCTTTGGGGGAGATTTAAAGAACGCTCCCACTATGGGGATGGAACTCCTGACCTCTTGATTGCTAGGCGGACACCATTTCCACTACGTCACCCAAAAGTTGAGTTGTAGTGTTGGTGATAAGTTATGTCTTCCAAGATTTGTATATGTATTACGTGTTAACAAAATGTTTTTTTATCATTTTATTAATTAATCAAGGTTTATTTGCCTTTAGTAATTAATTTCTGTGAGGATTTGTAAGCAAACTTTAGATGTACAAAATGTGTATTTTCATTCTTGTATTTCTTTGTTGAGTGTCACTGCACTTGTATATAAGTGTATATGTTTGATATTTTTTTCAATAGATGTGTTTTATAGCAATAAAGATATGTGAACTTGATTGGATATTTTCTGAATGGTTGCGTTTAATTGAAAATACATTTGTCTTTGCATGCGTGTAATGAAGCACCTTTTATAAAAACGCATCCTACAATATTTCCGTTCCATGTACATTCTAGCTTTAATACAGTTGTCGTTATCGAAAGCTGTGCAGCTGATGTTTATGATTGCAGATTTTGGTTACATGTTACCATAACATGCAGGCCTTTTTCTGCCTATCTCACAGGTCCGATAGTCGGACCCATTCCCCTTGCCAAATATGGATATTTTTTCCCCATTCTCAAAAAAAACATCATTTATATGATATTTATCCAAAATGGCTGGAAAACCCCATGCCCAAATAACGTTTTTGTCGATGAAAATTCTTCCCAATTTGGAAGATTTCGCGACTTGAAAAGTCCCCATTTTGCTAGGTACTTTTTCCCCAAATAGACAGAAAAAGGCCTGACATGTCTTTCTATCTTACGTCCAGTAGTTGTAACCCATTGCTTAACTCTTTCCCGCTCAGAAGCATAGTGAAAATGGCTAAATGCAACCAGCATAAAACCAGAGCAGCCTGAGAGTAACTTGCAGGCAGTTCAGGTTTATGTTGTTTGCTGCTTATCGGTATCTGAGGGTTGGAAGTCAAGGCTTTAAAACTTGAATCTATTAAGAAAGATCTTAAATTCAATCTCATTTCGTAAGGGACCACAAATACATCAAAAAGCGTATCTGAGTGAGGGTTAAATGCGGTGTTGGTATGACTGCAGGCGATTGCGGGTCTCGGCATCTGTCTGGGCCAGGCTCTGCAGGAACCAACCATGATCAGCAGCTGTCAGGAGCTTGAGAACAATGCCTCCTGGGGCTACAGACTCTCCAAAATGAAGGTACAAAAGGATAATGGACGGATCTGATATGTATTGTGTTATAACTCTTGAGCATAATGTGCTCATGATTAGCTTTTGTGATCGCCTTTTTCCTGTTGTCAACATTTAACTTGTGTACACTCTATTGGACACTTAGTCAGAATATTTGTCCCAATTATATCTCCGCTGAGTTTAAAAAAACTCTTGAAAATGGGGCCAAAAACGTTGTCACTAGGTTAAATTAAAGAAAAAACTTGTGAACAGACTAGACGTCACATTTTGTGCCCAATCTTCATGAAATTCACAGAAATTGAGAATATTTGTTTAAGTGATATGTTGGCCAAGTTAAAGAAAATCTGTTTAAAAAAAAATGGCCACCAGGAGTTGGGGCATTATGGCTATAGTAAACCCATGTGAAAACTCATATTCTTAAATCATCATCACACTTGCTGAAAACATTTGATCTAAAAATATAATAGCCAAGTTCCAGAATGGCTCTGGTCCTTTGAAAAACATGCGTGCTAGAGGTGGGGTAATTTTCCTTATATGGCTATAATGAAACATTGTGAACACTCGAGAAGTCACATTTTTTGTCAAATGTTCATGAAACTAGGTCAGAACATTAAATTTAATGATACCTTTGCCTGGTTGCAAAATAGTTTGTGTCCATTGAAAAGCAAGGCTGTCTGGAAGGTTTAGGCTATAATGAAACTTTGTTAACAATTTTAAAGTCACAATTTTTTTCAGAATCTTAATGCAAATTGCTCAGAACATTTTTTCTAAGAATTTCTGGGTCCATTCAAAAACATGCCTGCAGGTGTCCTTAAATTTCTTAAAGTGAAATCTTATGAACTTTAGCAGATTATTTTAGATCGTTTGGGTCTATGGTGGGCGCCTTTAGGGTCTTTGTCCTCTTGTCTTTTCAAATTTCAGATTTAATTCATTGTCTGAGTTTATTTTGTTAATTGTATTTAATATTTGGTATTTTTCATATTTGCACCAGATATAAGACCAAAATTACACTACATTCAAATTATTGTTCTCATACACAATAGTGTTGTTTTATACATGTTAATGTTTCTAAACTTGTGGTTAGTATCTTTTGACTCCATAAATGAACATGTTCTTCAAATCAAAATTCTTGATAAATTTGTTCAACCTGTTTTCAGTGTTATATATAATGCATTATGCATGTAACAGTAGCATCATAAATGTGAGTGGACTGACATTGTGTTTGTGATTACCTTGTTTTGTAAAACAATATTAGCCTCCTTCTGTGAAAATGTGGCTTAATGCATGTGTGTAAAGTGTCGTCCCAGATAAGCCTGTGCAGTCCGCTGGATTACAATTGATTTTCAATTAGAAGAGACCCCCTTTAACGAAAAATTACATCAATGCAGAAAGTGTCGTCCCTGATTAGTCCGCACAGGCTTATCTGGGGTGAGACTTTACGAACATGCATCAAACCCAGTTTTCCTGATGTGTTGTTTCAGATCTCGTTCAAGGATGCCATTCTGAGTCCTAACAGTGAGAAGACGAAGCTGCTGCCCGCCATTGCACAGAACCATGCTGCAGATACTGAACTGGTCAGGGAATTCTGTCGGTATGGCACATTACTAACTTGTCAGGGAATTCTGTCGGTATGGCACATGACTAACTTGTCAGGGAATTCTATTGGTATGGCACATTACTAACTTGTCAGGGAATTCTGTCGGTATGGCAAATTACTAACTTGTCAGGGAATTCTGTCGGTATTGCACATTACTGACTTGTCAAGAAATTCTGTTGGTATGGCACATTACTTACTTGTCAGGGAATTCTGTCGGTATGGCACATTACTAACTTGTCAGGGAATTCTGTTGGTATGGCACATTACTAACTTGTCAGGGAATTCTGGCGGTATTGCACATTACTAACTTGTCAGGGAATTCTGTCGGTATGACACATTACTAACTTGTCAGGGAATTCTGTTGGTATGGCACATTAAGAACTTGTCAGGGAATTCTGTCCGTATGGCACATAACTAACTTGTCAGGGAATTCTGTTGGTATGGCACATAACTAACTTGTCAGGGAATTCTGTTGGTATGGCACATTACTAAATTGTCAGGGAATTCTGTCGGTATGGCACATAACTAACTTGTCAGGGAATTTTGTCGGTATGGCACATTACTAGCTTGTCAGGGAATTCTGTCGGTATGGCACATTACTAGCTTACAGGCTGACCCTTGACAGCCAATAGAACCTATCTGCATATGTGTAAACAAGGCTGATTTCAATGGCTGATAGAAAAGTGTGGTTTTTTGTGTGTGTAAAATTTGGAGTGAAAATTCCGTATTGAAGTCAAAACGAAATGTGTTATTTTTAGTCCAAACGGTGATTTTCTAATGATCCAAAGGGCCCCAGCCTGATTCCCAAAATGGTGAAAAAAACAAACTGTATAAACACAAAAAGAGTAAATGAAATTGATTTTTAATTTTGTTTTTGCATTTCTGTGTTAAAACGTGTTTCATCACTCAAGTTGAATGAGAGCTAAATTGTAAGGATCAGAGCAAATGGACTGGAATATCAGTTCTTGCTACGCTCAAGCGTTCAAATTAAGTATATGTGTTTATACTGATTTGAAAGAAATATGCATTGTACACATACCAGACCAATCCAAACACCAGGTTCTTCAGTCAGATTGTTAAGTTAACACGTGTGAAAAACAATTTTTCTACAATGTATACAATCTCTTTTTATGTGTTTGAAGAGTATTTGTCATGTTGTTGATATTACTTTTTTTTTATTTCCATTGCATCTACTTATGCCAGAAGCCATGTAGCAATTGGCCTGGGTGTTGGTCGTTAATCTTTCTGTTTATACTTCCATGTGAAGTTAACCCAAAATGACACATTTTGTCTTAAATCAACAATACTTTCTACAAAGCTTTGAGACTTGAATGGAGTATTTCTTTGAACACTATCAACACACCCACAATGACCTGCTTTTGGACATAGACTGATAAAGAAGGTCTAAATTATTGGTTAACCAAAATGATGCTTGGTCTAACATTAATGATGCTACATACAAAGCTTTGATACTTGCATGGATGATTTCTTTGAACACTACTAAGGCAACCAAATCACCTGAACTCATTTTGACTTAGGCAGTGAACTACTATTGGACTTTGACTTATTCAAATAGCCAAATCAATCAATTCAGAATTCCCGAATTTGTGGTCAACCCAAAATGAGTTTCTTCTAACATCAATACTACATGCTACAAAGCTTTGATGCTTGAATAGATGATGTCTTTAAACACTTTTAGCACCCCACACCACGTGACCTCATTTTGATATTGAAATTGACCAACCTTTTGACTTAGACTAATTCAGAAGTTCAAATTCTTGTTAACCCCAAATGACACATTTCGTCTAACATCAATACTGCTTGTACAAAGCTTTGATACTGGTGTTATCTATGAACACACCGTACGCACCCACATCACTCAACCTAGTTTGGTCATTGACATTGACCTACTTTTTGGACTTTTATGTATTCAAATGGACCAATTAATCAATACTAAAAGGCTTAAACTGGGTGCATATTCGTTTTTGAATGCAGCATCTTTTTTACCTTGACATTGACCTTATTTTAAACTAAGACTTACATAAATGGGCCAATTTGATTTTTATCAATCTGAACTAGTCTTCCACCAGGGGCATTAATGTTTATTGAATGCAGCATATAGATTATAAGTTATGTGTCAGTAATTCAGTCACATGTTTCTGTTTCCATGTATCCATGAAAAATTGTTATTTTTTGTTTTGTTACATGGACTGGTATGTGTATGAATCCTGTGCCTACAATACCATACCTTTTCCTGTTTTCAGTTCATTTAAGCTTGATGAAGACGAGGGGCTGTTGCTGTACCTAGATCACCTGTTTGTTGCCCCTGATGATAGCGCCCGAGATCTGGACGCACGAATGGCCGTCATAGCTCGAGCCCAAGAGGCCATTGCAAAAATCAAGAACAAAGATGAGTTACTGTTTAAAATAAAGAAGATATATATGAGGTAAGAAATTGGTCATTGTTGTCAAGAGTTGTGCACTTGTGCACAATCTTTTTTGTATGGAGTTGATTTTAATCAGAAATCTGATGCAGTCTAGTTTTTTGTATGGAGTTGCTTTTATGATTCAAAGGCGGAGGGATGTAGAATTGGCGTTGTCCATCTGGCCGTTTGTCACAAAACTTTTTAGGGCTATATCTCAGAAACTATATAAGATTTCAACATGAAACTTCATGGGTGTATAGATATCAATGAGGAGAAGTGTTATACACAAGAACCATAACCATACACTTTCTAAAATAAGAGTTATTGCCCTTTGTTTTTTTGTATTATGTTACTTTTCAGGGCTATATCTCAGATACCTTAAAAGACTTTAACATGAAACTTCATGGATGTATTGATATCAATAAGGAGAAGTGCCATGCTTAAGAACCATAACCCTTCACTTAAAAAAGAATTACTACCCTTTGTTGTTTTTGTATTATGTAACTTTTCAGGGCTATATCTCAGATACTCCTCAAGATTTCAACATGAAACTTCGTGGGTGTATAGATATCAATGAAGAGAATTGCAAAAATGCATAAAAACAATGACCCTACCACTAATTAAATAGGATTATACCATATATCAAAGGATTTGCATCCATCCATAAACAAAATTTATTTGGCAGGGGATATCAATTCAAGGAATTTCCTTGTTTCTTTTATGATAGAATTTAACAAATAGTGACATTACAAGTTTTGTGTTGCCAAACATACACGTTTCTACATGATATGGTTTATAAAACAAATTCAAGCCAAGGTTAGAAAAAGTACAATGGGAGGTGTTATAAAACCTGGTTCTGCTTCTGGGAAAACTGGGCGAAATGCATGTGCGTAAAGTGTCTCCCAGATTAGCCTTTTCATTCCACACAGGCTTCTCCGTGAGAACACTTTCTGCCTTAACTGGATTTTCAATTAGAAGAGACTTCCTTTAAACAAAAAATTCCATAAAAGCGGAAAGTGTTGTCCCTGATTAGCCTGTGCAAATTGCACTGGCGTATCTGGGATAACACTTTACCCACATGCATTCAGACCAGTTTTCTCAGACCAAGACTCACCTGTATGTGTTTAGGACAAGTGCCTATGATTATGAGAGCCTGAGGTTCACCTTGGAGACAATGAAGCAGCAGGCTGGCACTGACCTGGAGGACATTCCTATAGACAAGGTGAGGAAATCACGCATTGTGGTGTCTGTCTTATGGGAGGTGCATGTGTTTTATACAGGGAAAGAAAAGGTCAGTTATTGCATATCGTAATGTGTTTGTTTGGCTTATGTGATGTGCGTGGGTTTTATAAAGACCGAATAACATGGTCAGATGAAGCAGCTGTTGATTTTGGTTTTGATATCAATTGTAATCATTTGGCTGATTATACTCCTTGAAGTGCGGTGTCTCTATAACCAGTGTTATTTTGTACCTTGCTGTGACTGTAACATACATTTTGGCATTTTTAATACAGCAGATACCTGAAATTTAGCCAACTTTTGTTATGTTTTTTTTTTAATAAACAAAAATATTAACATAAGATCTATAATGCCTTTTCCAATTTAATAAAAAAAAATCAGTAAAACTTTTCATCATGCTTGCTTTAAAATTGTAAGTAATTGGTAAAAGTGTTGTCAGGTGCAGCCATGATTTAATTGTTCTCTGAGATATACAGTGAATACAAGTTGATTTGTAATAAGTTCTCTATTGGTGTAAATGGATGGGACAACAGGTTTACTCCCAGTCCATGCGTGTGTCAGATGTTCCGTCTGTCTTTCCAAATCTGGATCTTGTGATAACTCAAAAAGTACTATGAAAGGTTGATGAAACTTGGTATGTGGAAAGGGATGCATATGGGGAATATGCACTGTATTTCAGTTAGGAAAATAATTAAAAACTAAAATCTTGATCCTGCGATAACTCAAAAAAAGCTAAAGCTTGGTTGAGGAAACTTTGTATGTGGAAAGAGGTCAAGATGGGGAGTATATGTGTTAGTTCATTTCCTTCATCAGACAAAATCGTGATTGCTGTTATTTCAGATGCTTTGGTAACAGAAATAATTGAAAATTCTACCACAGTCGCATATCAATAACCAACGCATGATCATAAGAATAAAAAGGGAGCTTACCGTGGGTTATTGCCCCGATATACCAACGGTTGTTTTTCTAGCACACCGCGTGAATCTTTTCTACCGAATAGACTTACAAAATCTTGTTTCTATACTTCTTAAAGTACTTATAACCAAACTAACGCACTGGAAGCAAAGTTAATTCAATGTTTCTGTATATAAAATAAGTTTAAACAAGAAAAAAAGGCACATTTAAGCTGTTTGAATCAAGTGGCATATAA
>VMBQ01012041.1:0-10319 GCA_007657795.1 Dreissena rostriformis | reverse complement strand
TCGTATGCAATTTACCTAATAAGCAATTACAATAAAAAAGTAACTTTTACCTAAATAAGAACAGTGGAAGATACGGTCGAAACGACGCGGCAGAGTAATTCATCTGGTAGATATGGAATACAACACCGTTCTAAATATTAACCTTTTACGAAAACTACCGAAAAGTACAGAAAACTCTGGTTCCCCGTCTTGTATGAATTCAATATTACTAATGCATTCGTCTTAATGCATTCGGCATTCGGCTTACGTCATGTTAGCTGCTGCCTTGTGTCTAGTCATTTCGCTTAGTAAAACTAACAATAAATATGCCTTTTCACGCATAAATTAGTATTAAAATGATGATAGATCAGCTACAAGAAAATAGGCACATGAACTTTTTAACAGGAATGATTCATTTGTCATTTACTCGCAAGAATACGTGATTTGCATACATCGAGTAAACATTAAAACGAAGTATGCAATTAATATGACACTAACTGATAGAACAAAAAGCATAAAGACGCAAGGAAGACGTAGTTATTTTGAAACAAATAAAACAAAGCAAAATGCAATTGTCATTAAGCAACATGCATGTACTCTCGGGTATTACCAATTGTAATATATCAACATGGTGTTGGCATAAAGTAAACTACAATTGTCATTAAGCAATATGTAATTGTCATTTTGCAACATGAATGGGTGGCGGATAAACCCTTCCATACCGATAAGCATAGCTTGTTTTATTGGTAATTCAATTGTGCGGTACTGTCGCTTTAATAATATTCGACTTCGTTTCAGGTGACGTCATCGTGTCATCGCTCCTAAATACGTCATCCGAACAACTTTCACCGTTTTAGCTACATGATAGGTACATGAGTTTATATCGGTCAACTTTATTAATATTTTTTTTTCTCTGATGGTAGTTTCTTGATCGATTTATTTTTAAGCTTCGTTTTATTAATTTTGAATAATATACGCATGTATAGATCACACAGCCTTTCTTTTTTATCATTGCTAGTAGAATTTTCATTTTGATAAATTATCGCCTCAGTCTATACGGTTATTCTTTTAAGGCACATTTTCATTTGCATTTTAGTATATTTCTGTCACATAAACAATCAAGTAGGTAATTTGGATTGTTTACACCCAATATTGCTGCTTCTACCTGTAGGTCTCCTTCCTACCATTGAGTAATTAAATGGTGAGTAAATTGAATGCGTTTTAATTCCCTTTTATTACTGTTTAAATTGAGTTGCAATGCTATGAGGTTGAATTTTATTTACACTTATATGTATTATGAATATTGCTGGGCTAAGTGTGAGGTTGAGCGCTCTATAACCGGTTTAAACCCCCAGTGCTTAGTATTGACCGTTCCAAGGCGGTAACCCAAGCTTTATTCTACTATGTGTATATGTTGTTTCGTTTTGTGCCGCACTGTACCGTTTTTGCAATTGGTGAAGGTGAGTATGATAGAAATGCAATACTGCTGCTGCTTCTGGAGTCTCACTTCTTTATATTGAACAAGTTAGTACTGCTTAACAAGATTATTTGTTACGTATTTTGGGAGCAGATAATAATTGATGTTGCATAACATATTGGATCAACATGTTTTATTTTAATACAATTTAATTTAAGATTTCCCTCAGCAACTTTGAAAAACTATCGAACGAGGATGAACGACCATCAGACTCTTCAAGAGTTGCTTAAATATAACAATTCATGTTCGGAGTGGCGTCAGAACAAGACGCTTAATTGTTAGCCGTCCAAATTGTGTCTTCTAATTGCTTTAAATCGCAATACTTTGTATTGACCGTTCTAAGGTAGTGACTCCATCTTTATACGTATGCTTATGTTGTGTTGTGCTGTACGTATTATCCGATATTGTATTGTGGCACCTGACTAAAATATACAAAATACTAATCGACATTAACAAGCATGTATCTTCAGATAATGTGTCTTGAATTGAAACATTCTCCTTATCTTTTCTTGCCTTGACCCAGCATAATGCTCACTGAATGCGAATCTTGTTCGATCTATTTAGCATTAGACTATCGTTTCAGCATCATGATACGTAGTTTCAAGCATGATATTGACTACCACCGTACAAAGTAAACACCTCAATATTATACAATACAAATGATAAAAATTATCGCTTAAAAGTAGATGATGCTATCTTGCCTAATTGATATTTGGAGATGTTGGGAATAGTTTCATCAACTAATAGCATAGATATGAAATGTTTATTTAAGTGTCCACACGTAATTGAGAACATACAAATATATTCGAGAAGGATCTCAAACAAGTCTTAAGGAATGCATATTTTATTGACAACACGTTACTTACCAAATTTCGAAAAGACAAGTGCAATTTAGATTAGAGCGATAAAGTATAGTACTCAATATATAAACTTGCATGGGGTACGATCAGATAAGTGATAAGGAATTCGTATTGATGTTCACCTTAAACATTTGACTTAAACTAAATGTTGGGATAAAATAGCTTAAGCATTTCTTGTTATTAACCAATGGGACAAAGAAAACTAACTCTAATTGGTAGAATGACCTTAACACAATCACTTATTTTTCCATTGCTTTCGTATGCAGTTTGTATACCCCTTCAAGAAAAGACATACTAGAAAAATTAAATAAATTTTCGTTTTGTTTTCGGATAACAAACCGTATTTAATTAAAAGTTCAATACTTATACATATATGACACTGGCAAACCACATATGCCAGATGTCTGCATACTGTTAAATAGCAAACTGCCTCTGTTAAGACGAGTGTATTCATGTATCGCTAGTGAATGTATTATTCGTATACTCTCTTTGTTTAATTTTGGGGTAATTTTTACTACTGAAATACAATATATTGAAACTCTTAGATTACTATTTAACAATTTGAATTGCAGTATTCTTTTAGTATAAAGCGTTCATTAAGTCGTTTAAATGCATGATTTTGAAATTATTATAAATATAAATATGTTTTATTATGATGCTTATGAAAAAGGCAATAACCCAATATTGCCAAAATCATTGTATGATGGAGGTTAATGATTTGTGTGAATACAATTCACGGCCTATTACTAGAAAGTATGAAATTGTATTGCAGCATCGGAAATAGAGGCAACATCAGTAAAATAAAGAATAGCACATCTCAAAACTAATATTTTCCATTTATGTTGATGTTATGAAAACTCTTAACAGACATACCATATGAAGTCTTATTGTGTTTTTATAATAATTTGTTTATGTATTTTGATTCAATATATAAGCATGTTTGTGTTTATCCTGTATATACCATTCAACGTGGTTTATGTACTATACAACACATCTTCTGTTAGATGTGTTATATGTTGGTACACAATTAGAGAAGAAAACTAATAACACTACACAACATATTATAATTGCATTGTCACATTTGAATTAAGAGTGAGGCAAGTGCATAATTTAGTGGTACTTATTGTATGATAGTATCTTCTATAATAATGTATTCTCATAAAATATGTAAATATAATATGAATATATATCTTTAACAACGACAAAAACACTTACTTACCAAAGCATAGTATCAAAGTCATCTTTATTGTTTTAGTTTTGGCTTTTGGAAGTAAACAACTGTTTCTGGTTTCGTGACCTGGCTTGAAAGTTGAATCTGAAATAATACACAACGGAAGGTCATTCGGACTTAAAAGGCAATTTATAATTTTTCGTAAAATATTAATGTTTATGTCATGCGAAAGTAATACTCCTTTATCAATTTTAGTCAAAATTAGCATATCAAAGCTACAATAAAGCGTGCAATCAAATTACGACGGAAACAATAAATATCATGAATCTACAAGTTCTAGTTGTGAGATTTTGAATTCTTCATTAGTGTTATTTTATCTTAATTCTTAACCAAAAAACTACGTTAATTTATGTTAATATAAATAAATGTTTATAAACTGCATTATATTAATTACATTCATGTCATTGGTTTAATCATATTTATTTCAGAATGTGTTAACAAAATATGTGACAGACATCTTAAGTCTATAGGAGTGGAACGTTAGCTAAGCTAGTCGGGTTCCTTCCTAACTGTCATTGAATTTGGGATCTGAAATTATTATTAGAGATATCGAGTGCTCAAAAAATTATGATCCACGTTTTTAAAATAAGAGAATGCGAAATCTTAAAGACTATAGTATATGTTGCCTATTTTCGATGAATCAAGCGTAATTTTACCTTCCAATATTGAGTTCATTTCTGTGAGATTACTGCTTTCCCGCCAATGCCTCCAAACGACAACCGTGATGCCCATGTAGCAGACGGAGACAGCGACGAATGGGATGAAGAACACAAGAAGCAGTGTGAACCCGACATAAACCTTAAATTGCATAATAACCAATTTGCAGATATACTATTGTTAGAAAGAATAGCAGGTATCATACATAGTATTGTGAATTAAAATAGCATGCACATAAGTGTAAATTATTAGAAAAGAAACTTTCACTGTGTTCATCATATCTATTTAATATATATTTTTTAAATAATATTTTAACCAACAAACATTATTATAAATGTGTTTTATGAATACAAAACACGAACAAAGTTATAAGTACTATTTTTATTACCACAGTGTCCTATGTTCTCTCTTTACAATTAATGTAAATTATATTGCTTGACGAGTAAAAACAAAGATACACCCAAGATCTATCTTAAATGAATTGTACAGTGGTATGTAGTATCACTTAGTCTGAGAATCTGTGTGATTCTTAATGTTGTTTGAGCATACTCATGCCACACTGTGTGCGTATGGTCTTCTATTAGGCAATTTGGTTTCCCACTGCTTAACTTTTACAAAAAATGTATACACACCTTCCATCCAATGTCTGTCGTCATCGTTATGTCACATGAGTATGTAGTTTTATAAAGCACAGAGCCCGTGTACGGAAACGTCCACACAGGAATCAAAATGGCCATTAGCCATGAGCCAATAATTATGGCTTTGTATGGACGGTACTCTAAAAGGTGAAACATTGAAGATTAGTCCGACAGACAGCACATTTATACGTTAAAAGTATTTTATACACTTACTGTTTGTGAAATGTCATTTCCATATTGATCAACTATCACCCTTACCATTTGTAAAATATACAATGGTACTAAGCGACATTTAAATTACAGGATCATAATTCATCAATTGAGCACGCTTTTATTGAAATCTACTGTAGCAAAACCTTTGTTTCTTTAATCATTCAATAGATATAGTTTATATGCAATTACAGTAAAGAAAATGTATTCCACACAATGTATCTCCAGTTATGGCTCTAAGCGGGTATCGTACAGCCAGGTAGCGGTCCACGCTCATTCCGATGAGAAGATTGTTAGACAAAATAAGGACCACAAACGTAGAATAGCGCCAGATGCGACACATGACGTCACCCAAAAACCATTCCCATCGCAGAATACCGATGAAAACCCCGTCGCCAAGAACGCTTACTAAACCGACACAAAAGTCTGAAATATGAGCATTCCTAGTACGTCAAGTAAAATATTTTGATTTCAAATTTCGTAAAGCAGTGTTTTGAATTGACCTTTTACTTCCATTAAATACGCCTTACCTATGTGCCGATGTATTTTTGCTGAAGGCCTTATATGGTGATTACATGTTTTAAATATGAAAATATTATCCGTTTGTATGTTTAGTAACTTGTAATTATTCTGCATGTATAATTATCATTTTAGAAGTGATCATTGCATAATTGGATTCATCTTGCTTTAAATGCAGTACAAACTATTCAATAAACACAATCGAGAAACAATAACTCTTACATAATCGAAAAGCTTTAAAAGTTATTACAAGATGATGTGATTGCGTGCAAATGTTTTTGATGAAGAATACAATGGCAGGTTTGATAAATTGTAATGTTGATAATATATACTAACAATAGTCAAATGTAATTTACCAGCAATGGCAAGATGGAATATAAAGAAGTGAAGCCTGTTGTTGCCTTTCTGTCGGGCTAAGATGAAGATGACCAGACCGTTGAGGGAGATGATGACTGCCGCCATCAGCAGACATACCACGGAGATGGCCTCATACGATCCATGTCATAGCAACACAAGAGAAATACATCCACCATTTATACAATATTGACATAATCGAGAGAAATTTCGTATTCTAGGATCGACAATCTTCTTGATAATAAACACATTACCAAATGTAATAAGCAGCACAACAAATTAACACAACATGTATGTGAGTAATTAAGAGTTGTGTTTTACAATTTGCAATTAATGTTCCGGATATATTATTCAACTGCAATAAATATGTAATGTAATTTTATTGATTGATGTTTCCTTGACGTTATACAGTTAACAGGAACTGTAAATAAATAATGCACATAACTGAAAACATTAGGTCTCAGTCGGTGGTTTTGTTCGTTATCGTCAAACTTTTCCGAGTTTAACAGATCAAAGTTATTAAGTTATTTTTTATGCGACCCTTCACATATGTTTATGAAGTGCTTGTATGAACCTTATCGCGATTCTGTAGGATGTTATGGCTCATTTAACTATAGATGTTTAAAGTAGTTTGTAAAATGAAACCAGTTGTCAGAGATTGTAACGGTGTAACAAACTCTAGGGAAAGTTATCATATTATAATGGTTATTTTCTCAACATCTACACATTCAAAGGTAAATCAGGAACTATGATCATAATAAGTATTTGACCTCTATGAGGTAAAATGAATTGAAGTGAATGAACGCATTTAATAGTTATCACATTATTACTTGCTTTCTATAAACATGTCTTATAAGTATATTACTATCACGGCTCAGTATCTAGTCTATATAAAAATGCAGTGTATCTGGCTTATTTCTCGTAGCTTTTTTTTTTTTACTTGTTTACACTCCTAATACTAGTTTAAACATATTTATTTGACCTCGATTGCATCGAAAGCCGACGGCTTATTGAAACTCTCTCGAATCTGTTTCCTGGGTAGAACCAATACTTGATGTCTTTGTGATATATCTAAAAAAACGCTCCCACAATGGGATCGAACCCTTGAACTCATGGTTGGTAATGGACACCATACCCACTACGCTACGCCAGCCTAGTATTACGGGTGCTAAACTCTATGTGTACATAAAAACATATTATTTGGCAGATATGCTTAGACGGTACAAATATGCGTAAAACCAGAATTACAGCATGATCATATCTTAACATAAATTGGGTTATCATGGAATATTTGTAGTTAAACACTTCCGTTAAAGGAGGTAATATTTATTGAAAAAGGCGTCAATGAACGCTTCCCCCCCCCCCACCTAACGTACGTAAGCACTCGATTTATATTTGCGATATGTTAAAACTCAATTGTCATATAACTATCACTTGTATTAATTTCTCGATGATGTTTACATAAGGTGATATTTTAATGAATTAACATGATATATGTGCGTAATAAATTGTAAACTTTAAAAAAATAAGGATGATATAGAGATTAAAACATTGGAAACACAACAACATTGTTTTTGTTTTTCACGTATATAAAACATGTCTTATTTGTATGTGCAAATATCGAGTTCAGGTTATTTGGAATAATATGTGTTGTTTATGAGCGGAGTTTTTGAAACTGCGTTTTTTCAGATGTTTTCAGATCCAATAATAGCATGAGGCGAGAATTGTTTTCATTAGTTATTGTGTATACATGAACACAAGCCAAGTATAACAATAAGATACAAACCATTCAAGTTGTTTCGACAATGTGTAAATACACAGCCAATTCCAAGACACATTTTCGCCCCTCCCCACAGTTATTGGAATCTTTTTAAATTACATCGTGACATCAGTTTCACACGAACGTACTGACATAATTCGCATTACCCGTTAGTGTTTTATTAACTAAAGCGTAACGGATTATCTTGGAATGTAACAAGACTATAGATGCCAAAATCTTTTATATGACAGAATTATAAACATTGTAATTATGTATGTCATGTGTAACTTTTAAATATAAAGTGTATATAAAGCATTATGTTTTATTTACAATAAAAATGAGAGAAGACAATTCAAAAGTAATGAATTAGAAGACAAATAAATGCAATATAAGCAGTAATTTATCGAAAGTCATAAACTGAATGTTAATTCGGAAAGTAAAAAACAAACACAATAATTTGATAGGTTTAAAAAAGACCACGTTCTGTTTAATATAATCAAAGACATAAATGTATATCCTTAATTTATATTGGCCTATCCTGTTTATGACTTTTTTAGTATACGTACAAATGTGCAAGGTCAGCAACAGCAAGCATTTGATTCTTGATCGCTGAACCGGACACAAGACCCAACATGTGTTATGTCAATTTTAATTTGTTTGTTGTATCGTTTAAATTATTGTTATAAAATGAAAAACATATAAACAACGTTCAATGTCGGATATATATTCAGTTTAATTGGATGTTGAAGAAACTAAGCATTTAAAATAAAATGACTCCTCCGAGATTATAATTTCGCTTTATCTACTTTTAGTTATGCAATATCTTCTTTGCACACGTTCCAGATTGAGGAATTTTATTTAAAAAAATATGCTTGTCAGACGCAAATTTAATTCATTGTACCAAACATATTTTATAAACGCATTCAGGTAGAATGGGCTTATAAATAAACGACGCCTTGCATGCAAAATGTACCTAAATGTAACGTTATCGTTCAATCGTTCGCACTTTATCATGAAATTCAGAACCTGCCACCGAGTTTTCAATTATGATTATGATGAAAGAGGAGTGCAAAGACACATTTCAAAATTCAAGTCGCTTAAAAATATTTTATGCAGTGTTGCCTGCCAAATATTCAGAAACACAAATTAATCATTCAATCGTTCGCATTCGTGTGAGAATGATTATCATTCAATTTAAAATGTGTAAACGGGATTTTAATGTGTGTCCGCAACGACCCTGATGAACCTTTACGAGCAACTAAATGACCAAGACGGTGGATGTGCATAATCAGATTGTTATCGAATAAGTGGCTGTTAATGTTAACTGAATGTATCAGTTGCTTACATTGTATTGCTGGTTGTTTGAAATGCAGTAATACAAGTGTTAGAATGTGTGTGGCTTACCTAAATAGTATTATGACATATTGTTTTATCTGTTAAATATATATGCCATTTTTGTATATTCATAAATAATAGTGAACAGCATGGGTTCATCCCTCCATTAAAGTGATATATTTGTTTATGTTTGAACTGACGAAAAGTCTTGTCCATACTTTTACCAATTTCAGTTTAAATGGTGCGCATGCTTATTTATAATCAGTATGCCAGCCTTACACTTTATTACGATAAGAGCATTTGTCCGTTGTTGACAAATGGTGTACCTTATGTTAATGTTCAGATGAGCTTTGGTGTAATTGGAGTCTCATGTTTATTTGATATTTTCTTGTATTTATACGCTTTATGTTTCCAATTCACCATCATCGTCTTTAAAAAGGATTAACGAACACATTAAGACTCAACTCTAAGATTGTTTAGCCTTAACCCTGGTTAAGTAAGCAACCTATTTTATTCTTAGATTTACGTGCATATGTTTGAAGTGCTGAATTCCATTTATTGGTGCACACTTTTTAAATTTATAATTTCTTGTATTGATTATTAATAATAAAGTTCATATCGATGTTTGCGTAAGTTTGATTTGTGCATTAGTTGATTATTTTAACGAGAACAAGGTTTCTAAAATGCATACCTTACGAATGTTTAATGCATTTATAAAAATTAATATATAACATTAACACATGAATATAAATGAAATCCCGATAAGTGTATTAATCATGTTCATATTGCATTATTAATTAAACAATTTTATATAAATGCAGATGAAACAGATGTACGAATTGATGAGAGCAAATAAATGTGTATTATTTAAGACCAATGCATATAAATGACTTAATGAATATTAAACATGGAAAACACAGACAGATTATATATAGTTTCATCACGTCGAGCGAGATGAACGCTTTGAAGCAAGCTTGCTATTGTTGCGTTAGTTGAAATACATCGAGACATAACGTAGGACATCAATTTACAAGTGTACACTTTATAATGCAAAAAAATCGATTAATCATAAATATATGTATTTATGTTACTATTCCAGAATACTCGTATTTTATTGGCTAAGCAGGTCACATGCTGACCGTATATTTTTCCCTATTAGGTCAGTATTCTTTTTTTTATCCAGTCAGTAACTTTAAACGACGTAACATAAATACACCATATAACGTCATTTTATATTATATTATATAATAGAACCTCACGTTGCATTATATTATATTATATTATATTATATTATATTATA
>VMBQ01012040.1:3118-20419 GCA_007657795.1 Dreissena rostriformis | reverse complement strand
CTCCCTGCATTAAGGTAACAGTGTTTGGTTTCCGCAACATTTCATGAGTCCTTTAAGGTGAGTCGCTCTGGTTTGGTGCCTACAATATTGTTGTGTAACAAACAGATTTGGTTAATATAATAATATAATATAATATGACCTAATATTTGATCATCAAATTGTGTGTTTCAGTAATTTAAACAATTCCTTACTTAATTTATTTTCTTTCTGCCATCAAATAAATGTCAAAAGACATTATAAAAATAAAAATATATAACACTTTTCTAAAAGCTTAAACAAATTACTAACTCTGCAGCTACAAAATGGCTAACTCAACTTTTCTCTCGGATAGCATGTTAATAATGATAAAATGAAATAAATAACATGTGTCCATATCAGTTTGATAGAATTACATACAATTTAAAGCAAAGTCATGTTTTGATTGACGTTTTTGCGTTGTCTCAATTTTTAGTCTGAGCAATTTTTTTTGCAACCTGGAGACAATAAATGCGTAATTACAGATTGAACACTGAGTTAACCCTTTGCATGCTGGGAAATTTGTCGTCTGCTAAAATNCATTTTAGCAGACGACAAATTTCCCAGCATGCAAAGGGTTAATGATTGAACACTGGGTTAATATGGCCTACATTGAAGTGTACCGACATGTGTTGTAACGATTGAGTTTCCTTCACTGTAACATTCATATGGTATATAGTTGCCAATTCTGTATTATTTCAATTCAATTGTGTGTATTCAATGCACCTTTGCATGTAGGACTATGACAAATATAATATTGGCACTTGACAGATATTGACATCTACCGTTTATGAATTGAACATCTGTGCTTTGCAACATTATCCCTTTGAGCGCTGGAACCAGATTTTGAAGGCCTTTGCAAACAGTTTGGATCCAGATGAGACGCCACAAAACGTGGCGTCTCATCAGGATCCAAACTGTTTGCTATTCTGATAGTATTCTTTGAAAAAAAAATGGAAGAAAATGCTAATTTTAGAAATTCAGCAGACGACATTTTAGCAGACGACAAATTTCCCAGCATGCAAAGGGTTATACATCAAACAAGGCCAATGAGCACAAAAGTTTGCAGAAAACCTTATGCCTGCATCTGACAGTCAAAAGCGCTGTGACAGATTGTACATACATCTGGGATTAATGCAAGTAACATTGCATCAAGTGACACTGCTTCATGTGACATGGCTGCAAGTGAAATAGCTTCAGGTGACATTCTGGCATTAAGTGGAATGGGAAACATTTCACAATATTAACACTTTACAAGAGTAGCAGGAAATACGTGTCTTAAATGACCCTTTTATTTCTTTTTCACCTCATTAAACACTCTGTTACAAAGTAAAGAGGTGTATACTGAAATCAACATAGATGTCTGTCCGCCTGTCTGTTCGCCTGTCTGTCCGCCAGTCTGTCTGTCGGTTGGTCTGTCTGTCTGTTATTCAACCGCAGACAAATTAAACTTGTCTGCAGGCATCCTTCTACACTTTTCAATGTACCACATTCAAACTTGCGGCCATATGCTATGAAGTTGTGCATGTGAGACTGTTATCATCATTTGTTATGCACCTTTTCCAACTTAGAATTTTTGTTGTATTTGGCATGTAACATTGTATATTGGCCTTCTATTTGGCATGTAACATTGTATATTGACCTTCTATTTGGCATGTAACATTGTATATTAGCCTTCTATTTGGCATGTAACATTGTATATTGCCCTTCTATTTGGCATATAACATTGTATATTGGCCTTCTATTTGGCATGTAACATTGTATATTGGCCTTCTATTTGGCATGTAACATTGTATATTGGCCTTCTATTTGGCATGTAACATTGTATATTGGCCTTCTATTTGGCATGTAACATTGTATATTGGCCTTCTATTTGGCATGTAACATTGTATATTGGCCTTCTATTTGGCATGTAACATTGTATATTGGCCTTCTATTTGGCATGTAACATTGTATATTGGCCTTCTATTTGGCATGTAACATTGTATATTGGCCTTCTATTTGGCATGTAACATTGTATATTGGCCTTCTATTTGGCATGTAACATTGTATATTGGCCTTCTATTTGGCATGTAACATTGTATATTGGCCTTCTATTTGGCATGTAACATTGTATATTGGCCTTCTATTTGGCATGTAACATTGTATATTGGCCTTCTATTTGGCATGTAACATTGTATATTGGCCTTCTATTTGGCATGTAACATTGTATATTGGCCTTCTATTTGGCATGTAACATTGTATATTGGCCTTCTATTTGGCATGTAACATTGTATATTGGCCTTCTATTTGGCATGTAACATTGTATATTGGCCTTCTATTTGGCATGTAACATTGTATATTGGCCTTCTATTTGGCATGTAACATTGTATATTGGCCTTCTATTTGGCATGTAACATTGTATATTGGCCTTCTATTTGGCATGTAACATTGTATATTGGCCTTCTATTTGGCATGTAACATTGTATATTGGCCTTCTATTTGGCATGTAACATTGTATATTGGCCTTCTATTTGGCATGTAACATTGTATATTGGCCTTCTATTTGGCATGTAACATTGTATATTGGCCTTCTATTTGGCATGTAACATTGTATATTGGCCTTCTATTTGGCATGTAACATTGTATATTGGCCTTCTATTTGGCATGTAACATTGTATATTGGCCTTCTATTTGGCATGTAACATTGTATATTGGCCTTCTATTTGGCATGTAACATTGTATATTGGCCTTCTATTTGGCATGTAACATTGTATATTGGCCTTCTATTTGGCATGTAACATTGTATATTGGCCTTCTATTTGGCATGTAACATTGTATATTGGCCTTCTATTTGGCATGTAACATTGTATATTGGCCTTCTATTTGGCATGTAACATTGTATATTGGCCTTCTATTTGGCATGTAACATTGTATATTGGCCTTCTATTTGGCATGTAACATTGTATATTGGCCTTCTATTTGGCATGTAACATTGTATATTGGCCTTCTATTTGGCATGTAACATTGTATATTGGCCTTCTATTTGGCATGTAACATTGTATATTGGCCTTCTATTTGGCATGTAACATTGTATATTGGCCTTCTATTTGGCATGTAACATTGTATATTGGCCTTCTATTTGGCATGTAACATTGTATATTGGCCTTCTATTTGGCATGTAACATTGTATATTGGCCTTCTATTTGGCATGTAACATTGTATATTGGCCTTCTATTTGGCATGTAACATTGTATATTGGCCTTCTATTTGGCATGTAACATTGTATATTGGCCTTCTATTTGGCATGTAACATTGTATATTGGCCTTCTATTTGGCATGTAACATTGTATATTGGCCTTCTATTTGGCATGTAACATTGTATATTGGCCTTCTATTTGGCATGTAACATTGTATATTGGCCTTCTATTTGGCATGTAACATTGTATATTGGCCTTCTATTTGGCATGTAACATTGTATATTGGCCTTCTATTTGGCATGTAACATTGTATATTGGCCTTCTATTTGGCATGTAACATTGTATATTGGCCTTCTATTTGGCATGTAACATTGTATATTGGCCTTCTATTTGGCATGTAACATTGTATATTGGCCTTCTATTTGGCATGTAACATTGTATATTGGCCTTCTATTTGGCATGTAACATTGTATATTGGCCTTCTATTTGGCATGTAACATTGTATATTGGCCTTCTATTTGGCATGTAACATTGTATATTGGCCTTCTATTTGGCATGTAACATTGTATATTGGCCTTCTATTTGGCATGTAACATTGTATATTGGCCTTCTATTTGGCATGTAACATTGTATATTGGCCTTCTATTTGGCATGTAACATTGTATATTGGCCTTCTATTTGGCATGTAACATTGTATATTGGCCTTCTATTTGGCATGTAACATTGTATATTGGCCTTCTATTTGGCATGTAACATTGTATATTGGCCTTCTATTTGGCATGTAACATTGTATATTGGCCTTCTATTTGGCATGTAACATTGTATATTGGCCTTCTATTTGGCATGTAACATTGTATATTGGCCTTCTATTTGGCATGNTCAGGATGACACTTCCTGCCTTAACTGGTTTTCGCTTGAGACTTCCTTTAAACAAAAAAATATAATTAAAGTGGAAAGTGTTGTCCCTGATTAACTTGTGCGGACTGCACTTAACACTTAACACAAATGTGTTAACCCCCGTTTCCCAGAACGAGGCTCATTTCCTCAGCTGCTTCCATCGTGTGCTTGTAAAGCATTGCACCTACATAATGACTCCTGTCAGTAATTGTCGGCAATGTCTGAAAGATAGAGCCACAGGGAGACAAAATATTGATCTACCAAGGTGATAGAGTGCTATTCCACATATGGCCATGATTTTTGCTATTGCGCAGTATATGTGAATCATTTCTGTAGGAAAAATAGAAATTCTAGTTGACTCTGTTGATTCAAGAGGTTTCCATGGCAATTATATTTTAATTGATGAAAAGGCCACTCACTGGGCTGAGTTTTTTTTTATCTCACCTGTGCATGAAGTGAAATTATCTAAAATGTTTCTATAATTGTTTTTAAAATTGCTTGCAACATGTGGATCTTTTACATGAATTAAAGAACACAGCCCCATATAAGTACATCGTCATGCCAGAATGATGAAAAACAACAACAAACACAAGTGTGGTTGAAAAGTCTCCTTACAATATGCCTGGGGCGACTAAAACATGTGTGACAAATTTATTGTACATGTTATTCATATTTTCAGATTACTTTAATACCATTAAACCTGTCATAGGTCGTAGAATGTAAACTATGGTCATTAAAAAACTATTAGCATTTGCAAATTGTTGACCATTCACATTTTTGTCGAAGGTCAAAAAGCATTTTTGTGGTTGGAAGGTCAATCATTTAGAAATGAGACGTGTACTTGTTATTTTGAAGGATTGTTTTAATGTTGTTTGCGTGTGTAAATTTCGGTTGAAAAAATGGTTTGCAAACTTAATGGACATTAATTTTACACACCCACATTTTGTGTTACCTTAAGGTCAAGGGGCAGTGAATCGCAAAGTATGCAATTCATTATATAGTGTACCCCGAATGAAAATGGTGAAAATGGCGGTGTTAGAGTTATAATTTAGTCTGTTGATTTCTTTGCCCTCTCCATTTCTCAATCAAACAGGTGTCACTCGGTCTTCACCTTATTTGAATATCATTTGAATACTCAAGGAGCTTCATAGTTATAGCCCTTGATTTAGAGAAAACTGGTACTGAGTATGGGAGGAATAAAATTTCCATAACATTCGGGTTATTTCTGTCTTAGTGACAGATCATACAATGATAAAAGATGGAAATCTCAATCATTTGGGTCCTCATTGTCCTATTGGGTTCAACGCATTTTAGAGACATTATATTTGAACTGCTCTCTGGTAAAACGGGGTTTAATGCATGTGCATAAAGTGTCCTCCAAAATGAGCCTGTTCAGTACGCACAGGTTTATAAGGGACAACACTTTCCGCTTTAATTGTATTTATTGTTTAAAGGAAGTCTTGGGGAGGACACTTTCTGCACATGCCTCAAGCCCTGTTTTCTCAGAGCTGGGCTCAATGAACAAAGATGAAAATCTCAATAACTTGGTTCCCCATTGACTGTAGTTGGGTTCAACCCAATTAGGGGACATTATATTTGGAAAGGTTGACAAGAAGCAGGAGCTTCTAACAGCTGTTGATTTCAATGATAGTTAAACCGTTATTTGTTTTCATCCTTTCCATGTTTTCTTTTGGTCTTGACCATCTGCCCTCTGCCTAGTAGGCTGTGAATTCATGAATGAAATGCCACCGCTGACTAATTCACATAATTGATTTGCTGAGATTTTATGGTAGCTTGTATTTCAACCATAACCATTGTCGACCATTGTAATTGCAGAATGAGACTTAAATGTTTACATTTAGAGGGAATTTAATCCATGATGATCAGAATTCATTGATTTGTTTGCAGCTGGATGTGAAATATTTGGGCTGATTTGTGTTCCTGAATTGTTCCTTTTATAGAATGCATAAGTAGTGATTTTACACATTTTTTTACATATTAAAAATCTTTGGACTATTTTCATGATGCAAGGTTTGTCATATGGAAGAAATAAGATGAAATTTTGAGGAAACAAATAGTTAAATTAATTGTGAAGTTAAATACTGGATTATGGAACAATTAACAAAATGGTATTATGCAGAGTTGAGGATGACTGAAAAAAATACTGATTTATGGAACGTACAGTAATATAAATATATATTTAAAAACAATGAATAAACTATTCACTGGACTTTGGCACAGTGTGGGTAAGTGAGTAGATATAATATATATTATAGTCTTAAAATTTGTTTCTATAATTATTGTAGATTATGTTGTATGAATCACCAAAGGTAGAATTCTGTATAACTCAATCTTTGATTACACAATACTTTATTTCGGCACGCATGGAGTGCTTTCTTGTTTTAATATTCCATAAATTGAACAACTTTTAGTATATACAATAGAATACGGCTTTAATGGTTACATACCACCTACCACCACCAACAATATGGTACTTCATGGTCACACCACAGCAGTGTCAGTTACATATGTACAAAGTCCTTGCCATGACATGTGAAGGAAGTGGTCAAAATGTAACAATTATAACCCTTTCAGTTTTGAAGGCCTTTGCAAACAGTTTGGATCCAGATGAGACGCCACAGAACGTGGCATCTCATCAGGATCCAAACTGTTTGCTATTCTGATAGTATTTTTGGAAAAAAAATCGAAGAAAATGATAATTTTAGAAATTTAGCAGACGACATTTTAGCAGACGACAAATTTCCCAGCATGCAAAGGGATAACAAAGCAGGTCCATGTTTATGAAAACCTTGTCATGACCTGGTGATCCGTGTCATTTATATCTAGCCACGTGTATGACATTATAATTTATAATAATTGACTTCTAACAGGCAAGCGGGCCTACATAGAGTTGCTAATACACAATGTTGAATCCCTGCCATTCATAATGCAATTACTAGTTAAATATTCAACATTTAATTCCAAATAATTATCATACCCCTAAGCAAACAACTGGCTGTCCGGTTAGCGCAGTGGTTGGTGCATGAGCTTTTCACCTATGCGACCTGGGTTCAAACCCTGTTCCCGTAGGCATGTGAGTTTGGTTGGTGGTCACCAAACTGGACAGGTGGGGTTTCCTCTGGGGTCTTCGGCTTCCCAAGACAGCGCAAGACAACTCCAAAGTTGAAAATGTTTCAGGAAGAAGTAAATATCTGGAAATTGCAGTTATATTTCAAAATTGGTCCCAACTTTTGGGAGTCTTAAGTAATGTTAATTTACACACTCCAGTTCTTCACATAATTCAGACTCTTGCCTAGAAGGATCTCATAAACTTTGAAACAAACACACATCATAATGTAAGGGAGAGATTTTAATCAGTACTTATGATCCCTACAGATGTTTGCGGGCAGTTAAAGATAATATTCTTGACTCATGAATGTTCAAGTTTGTTGTTGATATTTTGTTTGTACACATTACTCAAGGGTTGAGAGTTGAATTGTTGTATCTAACAAAAGAAAAAGACACGGAATACAACAGTTTTGAGCACAACACTGAATTGTGACAGTTCAAATGGCTATATATAAAGTGGTCATGTAAGTTTGACTTCCTGTGACAATTGTATACATACATTACCAGGATCTAGAACAGAAGGTCAGTGAGTAGCTGATAAATAATAGGCCTCACTCTGGAAAAAATGGGGCTTAATTCATGTGCAGAAAGTGTCATCCCAGATTTGACTGAGCTCTTCGCACAGGCTGATCAGGGACAACACTTTCCGCTTTTATGGATTTTTTTGTTTAAAGAAAATCTCTTATAAATGAAAATTCAGTCTATTGGGAAAGTGTCGTCCTTGATTTGCCTGTGCAGACTGCACAGGCTAATCTGGGACAACACTTTACACACATGCATTAAGCCCTGTTTTCCCAGAGTGTGCCTCATATGCATTATAATGATCTAGAACAGTAGGTCAATGGGAAGCTGATAATTATAGATTAGTAAAGAGATTTGTTGACAGAATTTTACACCTTTGAACGATAATAAAACATCTTTATGGCATAATCTAAATCATAAACAACTTTTTGACTTGGTTTAAACATATTTATTCTAGTATGTGTTTACAAGATAGGTTACAAACATCTTAGGTTCATAGGATTGGAACGGTAGCGAAGCTAGTAGGGTTCCTTTCCTCAACGTTTTATGTCATCCAGTCTATACTGGAGGACATATTGTTTTTGCCCTGTCTCACATGTTTTTGGTTTGTTTGTTGGTTTGTTTGCGTCAAACTTTAACATTGGCCATAGCTTTTGCAATATTGAAGATAGCAACTTAATATTTGGCGTGCAGGTGTATCTTATGGAGCTGCACATTTTGAGTGGTGAAAGGTCAAGGTCAAGGTCATCCTTCAAGGTCAAAGGTCAAATATGTGGGTCAAAATCGCTCAAAAGGGGACATTATCACAAACACATCTTATTTGACTTAAAAGTCACCATATATAAACAAAAGAAACAGTTAGTTTTGACTGAAGACACACATTATGATGAACATTTTTTCACCATATTTTGTCATAACGATAGGTAATGCTGGGTATACTTGGCTGGAAGGCAGTCAACATTCGACATCAGGGCGCTTTTAATGCTTTAGTTTTCGATATGAAATTATTTGTAAACTAGTTTGTTTTATGTCATGAAAATTCATTGCAGTCATTTTAAATGTCTGAGAATTAAATAAAGGCTTCACTTTGATATTTGGGTTGATAGACTTTAATAGTAGTCAATACTATTGGTATTTAAGAACATTCACCCTGTAGATATTGAATGGTTAAAAAAAATCAATCACCTCAGCTTTGCTGTGACTCATGTTTTGCTTATTTGTATACAATTAAAATTGGGGGGTTAAAGTACTCACATTCGATAACTGATAATCGGGTACAGTCAATCTTTTGTGGCTGCTTTACAACTGCCAAACATGGTAAGACATCATAGTACAGTCATGGTCTTTGTTATCTTTTCTATCGCAAACTATTTTATCTTTGTTCTGTTATAGTGTCAAATATGTGTCATTTTTGTCCAAGGACTGATTAGATATAAAGACTTAAGTCCAACTACATTGTCATCTGTGAGAGATTTCAATTATTTGTCATTTAAGGTATCCTGTGTTAACATTTATTATGTTGTTTTTGTTTCAAACTGAAATTGAATAGGATTACAAAAGATAAATTACCGAAAAACTAAAGCTTTAATTTCAGTTTTAATACAAAACTTGTTGATCTTTACATGTTTACGGACTTACGGACAAAAAATACAGGTCACCATTGTTTAGTTACAGTAACAATATACTACGTACAAACGAAATTTGTATTTTTTTGTTGTTATCGTATAAACCCTGATTAGATTCGGTTCACCTGAGCTGCATTCACAGTTCATCGTATAAATGTAAACAAGAGATATCAGATAACAAGTTTTTGCACCATATTACATATACATATTCATACATGCGTATTGTAATTTGAAGAGGTTTCAAGGTTGCATTCAAAGATATTGTGTCATATGCGACTTTCATTTGTGTTTTCTGTGGTAACATAGTGGATTTTATGTGACTGTTGGATCCATTTATGGGTAAATAATATAATTATATACAGTTATAGAAATTCTAAATAATATTTGAGACACAGTTGAGCAATTGATGTTACAGCCTGCAGATTGAAGTAAGTTTTTTTATGTCATTGCATTATTGTCCTTCTGAGTAGATACAAAATTGTGTTGTTTTGTAGATTATTTTAATGTTGTTTTAAGTTGTTTGTGACCAAGCTATAATATAGTGACAAAAAAGAAGGGTCCCTGGGATGTTGAAATTAACTGTTGTAATGTTCTTTGTCTACCTCTACTTAAACTTTGTCAACATTTTTTGATAGATAGCCAACATCCGTATTTCCTACACAGATTACATAGAAATACATTTACTGGGGGCTAATTTATTTGTTTAAGCATTATAAGATCCATTTACATCAGTGTAGTTATTACAAATGATTGTAGGACAAACGGCACCCGGACAATCGGCACCCGTTTTTTTTTGCAATCCCGGACAATCGGCATCCGGTAAATTTGTCGACCAGGACAATTGGCACCCGATTTAATTGTAAACCCGGACAAACGGTACCCGATTATGTATGAAACATTTAATGCTTGTTTTTTTTTACTAATAAAGACATTTGACACCGTGTTGGACTTAATTGTACTGATTAGTCTAATCCGCTAATCGGTTTGAAAAAAAAAAAGAGATCGCTAATTGTCAAGGTCAATAATACCTAACAGACATTGCGATAATAGGAGTAATATCTCCGTGTTTTGTGGTGCTTTCAAATTATTTCTCGTATACATATATATGTTGGGGCAAGGATAAAGCAAGCCAGTTGTAATGTCTGTCCTGTATTTTTTTTTGTTGTCAAATAATGCATGTATCTATCAAAATTTAAAAACATAGGTAGTCCACACAGTTTTATCAATCGCCTTAAACCGGGTGCCGATTGTCCTGGTTTACAATTAAATTGGGTGCCACTTGTCCGGGTCGACAAATTTACCGGGTGCCGATTGTCCTGGATTGCAAAACAACGACGGGGGCCAATTGTCCGGGTGCCGTTTGTCCGGATACCATTACAAATGTAAGCTGAAATTTGGCACATCTTAAGAAGGAATCTCTACTGTATGAAAATGCTGTAATTTTAAGAACAGCATGTAATACATTTTATTGATATCTTACTTTGTTTTGGTGGTTGTGATTCGTTGCTTTATAACAATTGGAAAATGGAAAAGTTTTTACAACATTTTTTTAAGGACATCATGAAATAAAATATAATTTTGAATGAATATCAGTTAAAGGGTGTTTTTTTATATTATTATTTAAAGGGCAACGGTTCCAATATTCTTGGGGCAAATTTATTCAGTTTTTTATCAAAAGAGGCTGACTATTTTAATATTCCCACAGACATGTTCATAAAGTTAGGTTAAACTCAGATGAAAATTGTAGACTTAGAATATTCCTCATGCAGATTATTCAAGAACCATAACCTGTCATTTCCTTGTACAAATCAACATGTCTGGCTTGGTTAAGATAAGATAAAGAATTTTTGGAAAGAAACAAAGCTGGTCTGCAGAAACACAGACTTATTGATTGTCTGTTCAACCAGCAGACCATTTAATGAGCCTCGCTCTTGGAAAACAGGTCTTAATGCATGTGCGAAAAGTGTCGTCCCAGATTAGCCTGTTCAGTCCGCACTAAATGCACTTTATTGATATTCAGGTTTCTGTATTTTGAGACAATTTCCAATTTTTAGACAATGCTGACCTAATTCGTTTGCAAAATACATTAAATAACCACAATTTGTTATGTTTTTTTTTTAACTTTACACAATCATGAGGATACACATCACTGATAGATAGGCTGCACTCCACACTATTGATTTCAGGCCATAGCTGGGGCAGAAACATGTATGTTTCATTTATCTTTCTGTGAACATGGAACATTATTGGCTACAGATGTCATAAGGAAACTCATCTGTCAGCAGTAATAGCTACTCACAAACAAGGATAAACCATGTAGAAGGTTCTACAACTCAATCAGACTAACTTTTTTCTCATTTCAATATTTATTATACCAATACATACATAGGCTAATCTGCATTTCAAAAAAATCTGTTAAGCAAAATGAAATCAAGTCTTATTTTGTATGTTAAATTGATGATGAGACTATCAATACTTTTAACCCTTTGAGCGCTGGAACCGGATTTTGAAGGCCTTTGCAAATTGTTTGGATCGAGATGAGACGCCACAGAACGTGGCGTCTCATCAGGATCTAAACTGTTTGCTATTCTGATAGTATTCTTTGAAAAAAAGTGAAGAAAATGCTAATTTTAGAAATTCAGCAGACGACATTTTAGCAGACTACAAATATCCCAGCATGCAAAGGGTTAAAGTCATAAAATAGGTTATTCATTGGAGTCAGGATCCTAATTTGAGCCTTGTTCTGGGAAAACTGGGCAAAATGCTTGTTCATAAAGTGTTGTTCCAGATTAGCCCTTTCAGCTGGAACCGAATTTTGAAGCCTTTTCAAACAGTTTGGATCCAGATGAGACGCCACAGAACGTGGCGTCTCATCAGGATCCAAACTGTTTGCTATTCTGATAGTATTCTTTGGAAAAAAAGCACAAAGAAAATGCTAATTTTAGAAATTCAGCAGACAACATTTTAGCAGACGACAAATATCCCAGCATGCAAAGGGTTAGCATGTGAAGTCTGTACAGGCTAATCAGGGCCAACGATTTCTGCTTTCATGGAATGTTTGTTTAAAATTAACTCTCTTCTTAGCGAAAATCCAGTTAAGGTGGAAAGTGTAGGCCCAGATTAGCCTGTGAAGACTGGGACAACATTTTACTCACATGCATTAAGCCCAGAACAAGGCTAATTCTCTAGGCATCAATTTTGATGACAGTCAAAGTTTCAAAACAATACATTGCAAGTAAACAAGTTTCAGTCTTTTAGGCAATGATTTACTGTTTTGTGTTTCTAGATTTGTTATTCATTAAAGTCTTGGGTGTCGACTTTGTCTTTTTTTTTCGCTAGCCACATTAGTTTTCACTTGTTACCTGTTGTCACCAGAAGACAAGAGTGATAACTTTAAAGTCTGGAAAATATGTCTTAGATTTTGTCTCATGAAAGCCATAGCGGGCTGTTAGTCCCCTTAGCTTCTTCTCCAACCACATAATTAACCAACACTTACTGGTAATTATCTTATCTAAACGACTTAATAAACATTGTTTATTGCTGGGGGAAGTTGTGAGGTTAATTACCTAAACTAATTAGTCAGCTATTCTTTGAGCTGATGACTGGATCTTTCACTTAATTGTTTGAAGGATCAGGCAAAAAATATTGGGGTGGTGAGCACCAAAGAGTGTGTTGTTATGGCAGTACTCTATTAAGTTCTAATACAATTATTTGTGTTTTTTGTTGTTTTTTGTTGTTGTTTTTTTTTTATCAATTCCAAGTAAAATTTCACTCAGAGAGAGTTTACTGTTTTGATTACAATCATTAATTTTATAGTAGTGAGTATGTCATACATTATTTTACATGATAACAATTTTAATATACACTTTGTCAAACTGGAAAAATTCAAATAAAATATCTGGGACAAATTAAATTGGTTTTGTTGTGTATTTGATACCATAATGATTTGTCGAGTGTAAATAATAATAAATTATCCAAACAGCATTGAGTAAATGAATGGTTTTAGGCCTCGTGATAAACATTCTGGTTTCATTGCATGTGTTTTGATATGGAGATACACTGCCAGTGATGGTCAGCCTTAATAACTTTCAAAAGTAACAGTTGTATTTAACCCTTGGAGCGCTGGAACCGGATTTTGAAGGCCTTTGCAAACAGTTTGGATCCAGATGAGACGCCACAGAACGTGGCGTCTCATCAGGATCCAAACTGTTTGCTATTCTGATAGTATTTTTAAAAAAAAAATCGAAGAAAATGCTCAATTTAGAAATTCAGCAGACGACATTTTAGCAGACGACAAATTTCCCAGCATGCAAAGGGTTAATAACTAATATTGTATAGCAAGTGCTGCAGACAGAAGAAGGCTTCATATCATTTTGAGACAGAATTGAACTATGAGCCTTGCTCAGGAAAATACATGTGCTTAAAGTTTCGTCTCAGATTAGCCTGTGCAATCTGCACAGGCTACGCAGGGACGCCACTTTCTGCTTTTATGGTATTTTTATGCCCCCTCCTTCCGAGAAGAGGGAGTATATTGTTTTTGGCCTGTCTGTCTGTCATTCTGTCTGTCTGTCTGTCCAAAACTTTAACCTTGGTTTAAGCTTGGTCATAACTTTTGCAATATTGAACATAGCAAATTCATATTTTGCATCTCATGTAGCTGCACATTTTGAGTGGTGAAAGGTCAAGGTCATCCTTCAAGGTCAAAGGTAAAAAAACACAATCCAAGGGAAGTAATAAGCTTTAAAGGGAGATACCTTCTATACCTCCCACCTAAATTGAAATTGTATTTGAAAGCGGCTCAGAAGGGGGCATTGTGTTTCTGACAAACACATCTTTTTTTTGTTTAAAGGAAGTCTCTTCTTAGGGAAAATCTAGATCTAGTCTAGGTGACTGCGCAGGCTAATATGGGACAACACTTTATCCACATGTATTAACCCTTTGAGCGCTGGAGCCGGATTTTGAAGGCCTTTGCAAACAGTTTGGATCCAGATGAGACGCCACAGAACGTGGCGTCTCATCCGGATCCAAACTGTTTGCTATTCTGATAGTGGTCTTTGAAAAAAAGTGAAGAAAATGATGATTTTAGAAATTCAGCAGATGACATTTTAGCAGACGAAAAATTTCCCAGCATGCAAAGGGTTAAGCCCAGTTTTTCCCAGAACAAGGCTGAAATCATCTTGGGACAGAATGAACATATCCAGGGGGTTGAGTTGCTGTTGTTCTCCAGTTGGAGATTACTGGGTACTATCTGATCAGTTCTGTAGTTCGGGTCTGTATGAGGTTGGTCTGGCTCTTGTTTCTTAATGAGAAAACATGTATCAGATAAGGTGTACAGTAGACCCATTTACCTGTAGACAGGTTGACCAGACTTATCATTGGAGGGTGTTGAAAGCAACAGTTGGGGCATCCCAATCAGCATTGGATATCTGTTTGTTTGGGAAATGGGGTGCATTAGCCTGTACCCTACCACTAATCATGGGGGTGTTGATGCAATAAATCTGTGGCTCTGAAAGGTGATGTTGCCATGTGATTTATGGCCAGGATTATTTATGTCTCTGGACTCTACAGTTGTGCTTGTTTGATAAATTGCATATTGCTTATTGTATAAATGCATAGTGCAGACAGGTTTGGAATAATTCAATAATCGGCGCGTCCAATTGTAGGGATGATATACTGATACTGATGATTTACTGCAAAGGCCAACATGTTTTGTGCATTTGGAATTGGTTGATTTGCATTGGAAGCAATTAATATGTATTATGTCGAGTCTAGATATTTATCTGAAATAGAGACACAGGATCCTTTGTCAGCAACAGGCTTAGATGGAGAATGATACTATAATAATACATCTAGAGTGTGGATTGCTTGGAATACGCAAAGTTTAGGGACTTGTATGGAGTATTGTTCAGGACATTTTGTGTGATACAACTTTTATTTAATGAGGCAAGCTATTGCACAATTTGTGTTGTTTGCTCAATTTTATTTATTATCTTACTGTATGGTATATACAGTTAATATTGAATTTTCTTGGATTTATTGAGATGAGTAAATATGTATGTATACAATACACAATTCCAAGACAAATGTGTTCAATATTTGTGTGCAGTATTTAAAAACAATTCAGGGAAATTTTATTTTTGTGTTAGAAAGTAACTGTTCAGCTTTCCCAGAAAAGTGTTTTAGGACTGATATTAAATGTATGCAATTTTATTGCAGACTTGATGAGTCATGAATGTGCCTAAATAGCTTTCGCTATGATATGACTTGAGTTTTGATATCTTTGGTCGAGTTTGACGTGCAGGAAACAGGATATGCGTCAATTTGTGACCATCATGAAGTGCATTATTAAATTAGTAACAATGCCTGCCACTGTCTGCATATTGTGATTACTTGGATACTTGGATTATAAGTGCCTCAAAATGATGATCATACATTTCTTCCGGCGGCTGTTTTTCAGTAAGTTGCACAGTTATCCCTTTCCCGCTCAGAAGCAAAGTGAAAATAGCTATATGCAACCAGCATAAAACCAGAACAGCCTGCCAGTTACAAACTCACAGTCAGGTTTTATGCTGTTTGCTTCTCAGCAGTACCGGGTATCTGAGGCTTGGAAATGAAGCCTTAAGATTAATAATAAGAAAGTTCTTAAATTAATTTGATTATCTATGGCACTTAAGTGCATATCTGAGTGGTAAAGGGTTATCTAGAACCAATCGTTGTACAGGCTGTCTCCCTTAGATTGTGTTTTATTATACCACCCTGCACAATCAAGTTGTAAGGGGGCTATACTGGTTTTTGGTTGTCTCCCTTATATTATGTTTTATATGAACCTAGTTCTTGGATAACTGGGCTTCTTAATGCATATTCTAGATTTTCCGTTAAAGAGACTCCTTTTTCACCTAAAATTCAAGAAAAACAGAAAGTGTCTATGATCCCTGATTGGCCTGTACTTACTGCATTATTATGGGATTATTCTTTACACCCGGGTAATTATCTTATCTTATGACTTAATAATCATTGTTTATTGCCAGGGGAAGCTGTGAGATTAATTACACAAACTAACTGATCAGCTATTTTATGAGCTGATGACTGGAACTTACTCTTAATTGATAGCAGGATCACACCAAAAATCTTGGGATGGTGAGCTCAAAAGAGTGTATGGTTATGGTATAGCTGTTTAACGCTTTGCATGCTGGGAAATTTGTCGTCTGCTAAAATGTTGTCTGCTGAATTTCTAAAATTAGCATTTTCTTCGATTTTTTTTCAAAGAATACTATCAGAATAGCAAACAGTTTGGATCCTGATGAGACGCCACGTTTTGTGGCGTCTCATCTGATCCAAACTGTTTGCAAAGGCCTTCAAAATCCGGTTCCAGCGCTCAAAGGGTTAAAGAGACTCCTTTTTCACCTAAAATTCAAGAAAAACAGAAAGTGTCATCCCTGATTGGCCTGTACTTACTGCATTTTTATGGGATTATTCTTTACACCCGGGTAATTATCTTATCTTATGACTTAATAATCATTGTTTATTGCCAGGGGAAGCTGTGAGATTAATTACACAAACTAACTGATCAGCTATTTTATGAGCTGATGACTGGAACTTACTCTTAATTGATAGCAGGATCACACCAAAAATCTTGGGATGGTGAGCTCAAAAGAGTGTATGGTTATGTTATTGCTGTTTAACGCTTTGCATGCTGGGAAATTTGTCGTCTGCTAAAATGTTGTCTGCTAAATTTCTAAAATTAGCATTTTCTTCGATTTTTTTTCAAAGAATACTATCAGAATAGCAAACAGTTTGGATCCTGATGAGACGCCACGTTCTGTGGCGTCTCATCTGGATCCAAACTGTTTGCAAAGGCCTTCAAAATCCGGTTCCAGCGCTCAAAGGGTTAAAGTGGAATATGCATTATTTGTCGTCCTAGCTAATTCATTGTA
>VMBQ01012039.1:0-18862 GCA_007657795.1 Dreissena rostriformis | reverse complement strand
AAATTGTTTCAGATTCGCAAATTTTCATTGTAGTTATGATATTTGTGAGACAGCACAAATACTGAACATTTAGCATGCTCTAAAATATCCATTATATGCATCTTTTGACGATTTGAAGACCTGAAAATTATGAAGCGTTGCAACGCGAAACGATTGAGTTATTTGGAAAATTTTGTTGTTGTCGTTATATTTTGTGATGCTACGAGGATTGCTTATATAAAGTATAAAACACACCACTCACTGTATGAGCAAGGATGGCCGAGTGGTTTAAGCGTTAGACTTTTACTCCAGGGTCAGTGTTTCCAGCCCAGTTGTGGATTCCTTTTTTCTTTCTTTAATTTTATTCTTGTTTTTTTTACTGGAGCTTTTTAGTTCCAATGTTTACATTTATCAATTTTAAGCATTTAATGACAAACTTCAATACATGCCAACATCTGTGAAATGGTCCCTTTAAAAAAACAAGTTAATAATGTCTGATAGAATACTTCGGATTTGAATGTTCCTTGATCATTAAATTTCGAATTGAGAGGACCTACGAAAATGAGTGTCTGACAAATAATATTGGTTTCAAAGTATATAACATGCTTAAGGATCTACGGTATTTTCAGAAAAATAAGTAAAATATAGTAAATTGTTCATGATGATCATGATGTACAAATATTATGTAGATTATCTCTAATACTCTACCGGAATAAAAATTGTTTCGGATATAAATATTTGTTGAATTAAAGAATTAAAATATAAGAATTAAAACAAAATGTTCATTTTCATTATCATGACCTAGAAGTAATATTGGACTGTGAATAAGGTTTCTGAAAAGCATTAAAAGCAAGCATACAACTGCAAAGGGTGTTCCCATAATTTGTCCATCCAAGAGCAAGGCGAATACAAGTTCCATGCACAATTGTATTAAATTCAATTTCAAATGAAAAATCAATCAAATTAATCACCAAATGAAAATGGAATAAGGAAGGGTCTCCAATTGGTAAAATGCAAATCTGTGGATGCTGTTATTGTTTTACTTTTTGTTTTAACCCTTTGCATGCTGGGAAATTTGTCGTCTGCTAAAATATTGTCTGCTAAATTTCTAAAATTAGCATTTTCTTCATTTTTTTTCAAAAAATACTATCAGAATAGCAAACAGTTTGGATCCTGATGAGACGCCACGTTATGTGGCGTCTCATCTGGATCCAAACTGTTTGCAAAGGCCTTCAAAATCCGGTTCCAGCGCTCAAAGGGTTAACTTGGTTAAGCACATGCATATATTAGCGCAATAACAAAAACATGCATTGAAACGGGATAAAACAAACATTGTGATTTTAACAAATTAGCCACAAAACAGCAACAATAATTAGCTCTGGTGGACATGTGACTTACATGTATTCATGTCTACAAACAAGAAAACATAATGCTTTTAGAGACTGGTAAATAGCAGTGATTTTTTGTCCCAAAATTACAGACAATGGCAAAAAGTAACATTTTCCCCCCAAAATCTGACCAAAATTACCCCAAAAAGATGCCAATCATTTCCAATAAACTCAATAATTGGTTTATTGAGTTTATTATACAGCAATATAATTCCGTAGAACTTTATTATATAAATTTAACTAGAACTCCGCAAGTTGGATGTGTCGCCTGATGGTAATGGGTTAACCAAGAAATTGGCCCATTTCAATAAGTCTAAGTCCAAAATAAGGGTCAAGGTCACAGAGGTCAAAAATTGTATGCGCATGGAAAGGTCTTGTCCAGATACACATGCGTACCAAATATGAAAGCAATATCTGAATGGACACAGACGTTATTAGCTTTTTTGAATCGCGGTCGCAGATTTCAAAACCTGAACGCGGACCCCAAGTTCAAAAATTTCATGCGCATGGAAAGGTGTTGTCCAGATACACATGCATACCAAATATGAAAGCAATATCTGAAGGGACACAGTAGTTATGAGCCTTTTCGAATCGAGGTCGCAGATTTCGAAACCTGAACACTGACCTCAAGTTCAAGGTCAAGGTCACAGGGGTCAAAAATGTTATGCGCATGGAAAGGTATTGTCCAGATACACATGCATACCAAATATGAAAGCAATATCTGAAGGGACACAGTAGTCATGAGCCTTTTTCGAATCTCGGTCGCAGATTTTGAAACCTGAACGCTGACCTCAAGTTCAAGGTCACAGGGGTCAAACTTGTTATGTGCATAAAAAGGTGTTGTCCAGATACACATGCATACCAAATATGAAAGCAATATCTGAAGGGACACAGAAGTTGTGAGCCTTTTTCGAAAAGTGTGACGCCGCCGCGGCCACCGACGAAGTAACACCTATATGTCCCCTGATTATAGTCAGGCTACACAAAATTGCATTTAAACATGCACTTTAAACAATTGGAATACTGTTCTTTATAATCATATTAATAATGTTTCTATTTTTCCCAAATCCAAAATGCAAAGGCTGTAAAATATAAAGCACAAACAATCACTGCATTGCTTGCAAAGAAATCTGAATGGATTTTAAAAAACAGTTATGGCATACTAATAAAGCAATCTAAAGATGTAATATATAGCAATTTTTCATACATCATGCAAACTATACTTTAAGTATATATCTTTGAGCATAAATATTGCAATCATATCCATTGTTAATAGAAATGCAATAGCAACATTTATGTAATATCATATGTAAGTATAAACTGAAAACATTTTCTACTAAATCTAAGATTTTAACTGAGTGCAATTGTGTGTTGCAATATAACAATTTAGTAAACTTTAGTTAGTATTTTAATTTCAGTATTCCTTCTGTACAAAAACTTGGAAATATTACCACAATAGCATTTAAAGGGATGCTTTGGGGTAGTAAACACTAAAACAAGCTATTGAAAGCACTATAAAATTACTTCTCACTTTTTTAAGTCAGTTTACTAAAAATATTTTTCACAGCAAAAACCTGGGTGACTGCCCCTTTAGAATAACAACCCTGATTTCCATGGAAAACCCTTTAACCTTGCAATCCTGATTTCCACGGATACCGTTTTGACCTAGCAAATCTGGTTTTCAAGGGTAGCTCTTTAACCTAGCAACCTTGATTTCAATAGCTACCTATTAAACCAAGCAGCCCTGGTTTTCTTGGGTACCCCTTTAACCTAGCATCCCTGTTTCCAAAGATACTCCTTTAACCTAGAATCTCTTGTTTCCATGGATATCCATTTAACCTAGTTAAATATACCCCTTTAACCTAGCAACCATGATTTCAATGTATACGCCTTTAACCTAGCAACCCTGGTTAAATATACCCAATCAAAATGGCAGCCCTAGTTTCAATGTATACCCCTTCAACATAGCAACCATGGTTTCCATGGATACCTTTAGACATTCCATCCCCCCCAGCTGTCATCAACCCAGACTGCTTGGCTATTTCCTGCTGGGCGGTATCGAAGGTGGGCATCTCCACCTTCTCCCCAGCGTTCAGCTTCTTGGCATAGTCTTGGGGGTGGTGGAAAACATACAGGTGGTTGGGACCAAAAGATACCCTGAAAAGACAGCATAAAATATTACAAACAAAAGCGGTTACTGACTAACAACAGAGCATTAGATATCACAATATCCAAACAAAAGTGGTTACCCACTTATATTTGAGCATCAAATATAACAGCATCAAAGCAAAAGTGGTCACCCTACAAAACAAAAAGTTTGGTTGGGACCAAATGATACTCTTAAAAGACGGCATAAAAAATAACAAATAAAAAACGTTACCCACTGAAAATAGAGCATTAAATATAACAATATTGCTAGGAAAAAATTCCTGAAATGTGTTATTTAAAAAAAAATCCGAAGTCCAAGGCCCGTAACTTTGTCTTAAATCAATGGACAAGAACAAAACTCAAACTTGATCAGTAAGTCATGTAGGAAGACTCACACAAATAGCAGATGGATCAGATTTTTAGTTTTCAATTATTTCTGAACCCATAGCAACCAAAAGTTGTGTGTGACAAAAAAACTGAAACTACTTGCATATTCCAATGATGGCAATTTATCCACGTACAATGCAAATCTTAAGTATTTTTTTCAGGTGCCACAGATCCATATATTAGCTTGCACTTAACCCTTTGAGCGCTGGAACCGGATTTTGAAGGCCTTTGCAAACAGTTTGGATCCAGATGAGAGGCCACAGAACGTGGCGTCTCATCAGGATCCAAACTGTTTGCTATTCTGATAGTATTCTTTGAAAAAAAATCGAAGAAAATGCTAATTTTAGAAAATCAGCAGACAACATTTTAGCAGACGAAAAATTTCCCAGCATGCAAAGGGTTAATTCTGTAACCCTAGCTACCACAATTCTTTTCTAACAGAAAAAACTGATATAACATGCATATTCCCCATATGGCTCTCTATCCACATACCAAGATTCATCAACCTAGCTTAACCCTTTGAGCGCTGGAACCGGATTTTGAAGGCCTTTGCAAACAGTTTGGATCCAGATGAGACGCCACAGAACGTTGCGTCTCATCAGGATCCAAACTGTTTGCTACTCTGATAGTATTCTTTGAAAAAAAATCGAAGAAAATGCTAATTTTAGAAATTCAGCAGACCAAATTTTAGCAGACGACAAATTTCCCAGCATGCAAAGGGTTAAGTACTTTTTGAGTTATGGCAGGATCCTGATTTTTTGGGCAGACAAACTGAAGAACCGACCGGGAACTCAAACCAATTGTCCCATTCAGTGAAACATTCAGGGAACTAATTATTTGAACAAATCTACCACTGGTGTATAAAATGGGTCAACACTTGTTTGGGTTATTGTGGAGATTAAGATTACAACTTTTGCCCTTAGTTAAGTTTTAACATATATATTAAAGATCAATTGCATTGAAACCTTTTAGATTCCATTTCATGGGTAGAACAAGTACTTGTTGCCTTTGGGGTAGATCTAGTGAAAGCTCTCACAGAGGGGGTGAACCCGTGACCTCCCGGTCGCTAGGGGGACATTATATCCACTACGCCACAGCGACCTGTTTGTGTTTTGGTGGGAATTCAGATTAGAACTTTTGCCCATACCTCTTGACTGACTGACTATCTTCACTCTGGTCACCATGATCTCTAACAACTATGGCCCATACCTCTCATTGTGTGAGAGCTTTGTCTCGCTGACTATCTTCACTCCGTTCACCATTATCTCTAACAACTATTGCCCATACCTGTCATTGTGTGAGAGCTTTGTCTCGCTGACTATCTTCACTCTGTTCACCATTATCTCTAACAACTATTGCCCTTGCCTGTCATTGTGTGAGAGCTTTGTCTCGCTGACTATCTTCACTCTGTTCACCATTATCTCTAACAACTATTGCCCCTACCTGTCGTTGTGTGAGAGCTTTGTCTCACTGACTATCTTCACTCCATTCACCATTATCTTTAACAACTATTGCCCATACATCTATTGCCCATACAGCTATTGCCCATACCTGTCGTTGTGTGAGAGCTTTGTCTCACTGACTATTTTCACTCCGTTTATCATGATCTCTAACAACTATTGCCCATACCTGTCGTTGTGTGAGAGCTTTGTTTCACTGACTATCTTCACTCCGTTTATCATGATCTCTAACAACTATTGCCCCTACCTGTCATTGTGTGAGAGCTTTGTCTCACTGACTATCTTCACTCTGTTCACCATTATCTCTAACAACTATTGCCGGTACCTGTCATTGTGTGAGAGCTTGGTCTCGCTGACTATCTTCACTCTGTTCACCATTATCTCTAACAACTATTGCCCATACCTGTCGCTGTGTGAGAGCTTTGTCTCACTGACTATCTTCACTCTGTTTACCATTATCTCTAACAATTATTGCCCGTACCTGTCGTTGTGTGAGAGCTTTGTCTCGCTGACTATCTTCACTCTGTTCACCATTATCTCTTACAACTATTGCCCATACCTGTCGTTGTGTGAGAGATTTGTCTCACTGACTATCTTCACTCAGTTCATCATTATCTCTAACAACTATTGCCCATACCTGTCATTGTGTGAGAGCTTTGTCTCACTGACTATCTTCACTCCGTTCACCATTATCTCTAACAACTATTGCCCATACCTGTCGTTGTGTGAGAGCTTTGTCTCGCTGACTATCTTCATTCCGTTCACCATTATCTCTAACAATTATTGCCCATACCTGTCGTTGTGTGTGAGCTTTGTCTCACTGACTATCTTCACTCCATTCACCATGATCTCCTTGGCAGACGGATTGGGCTTGATGGACACAGCCCCCTTCTTGTTGATCACTTCAGCATGGTCCTTGGCAATGCTGAAATAACACAGGACCATTATCACTCAGGCCTTTTACAGCCGTATCTACAGGTCCATTTAATTCCAAAAGCAAAATGATACAAAAAATCCCAATTTAAAAAACAATCCCAATTAAAACAATAAATATATTTGTTTAACACCAGTCTTATGATTTTTATATCTCCTTTTTATTCCAATAACATCTTACCCACTATGTAACTAAAATTTACATTATTTTAATCTTATAATTGTCATTATGATAAGGCTGACCTTAATAAATTGTTTGTTTGGAGTTACCAAAAGTTTTCGTCAAAGTTTTAAGGTGGGTAGGTAGGAAGTTTTTTTTTTTTTTTTTTTTTTTTTTTTTTTTTTTTTTTNTTTTTTCTCAAGTAATCAGCTGTTACTGTGTAGAACTTTTGCATGTCCCTCAAGAGAGGCTTACGCTTTTCTTCACCTAATTTCTCTAACACTGTCTTGCTTTCACCTGTTTCAATGTCTTTCAATGGTAGGAGGTTATCATTTTTGTTCAAATCCATATCCATCAACTTCTTAACAGAGGCATTCTGAACAAGATCCTGCTTTACAAACCTGTTCATCACTTTCTTAAGAAGGTCCGTGGATTCACTATGAAGCAAGTGAATCAAAGGCTCCTGCTTTTGGAATAGTGTCAAGAAGGGGTTAAATAGTGGTCCGCAGCTGATTACGAACAACAGTTGACTGTAAATCTCTTGTGAGGAAAGTGCTTGACAGATTCTTTTGTATCTGTCATTTCTTTTCAAAAGGTGACTTGTGCGATTCTTTTGACTCACTTGAGGCAAGTCCCTCAAGAAATACTGTTTACACGCATCCCAATTGATTCTAAGACGTTCTAGGGCTGGGATGAGGGTCAGCCATCTACACTGAACATGTCTAACAAAGGTAACCCCTTCCAGATCCATATTATCCAATGTTTCTTCGAAATCTTCCTTCTGGCAGGGATGGCTTTTGAACCATTGGAACATATCAATGGCCAGGCTCTCAACATCTTCACCAAAGACATCCAATCCTTTCCTAAAGGCATTGTGAACTACATGTAAAGTACATGGTGTAAAATCAACAAGTCCTTTCAGACCATCTGACTTGAGGCGTTCATTTAGAAGAGTCCAAATTTTCTTATTGACATTGGGCCCATCACTTCCAATACTTATTAACTGATTTACTGGCAACCTCACACCATCTTCTACTTCCAGACTTTTCCATAATTCCTCAGCTACAACCTCTCCTACAGCATGTCCAAACATTACAGCTTTTAGAAAATGAGTAACAATCTCTCCCCTATTTGTATTCCAAAACCTCAAAAGAATATCACACTGTTTGTTTCCTTGCGCATTACCAGTCTCATCAAACTGAATGGTATATGGCACTTTGCTTTCAATAATTTGTTTACAGAGATTTGTTCTGAAATATGGTCCCAAACCATCTGACAAAATGTATGAGATTTTGGATTTGCTCATCGTAAACTTTTCACTTATTGGCCCTGGAAACATTGCAACAAAAAGTTCTGGTGTGCCATCACATGAACTAAATGTAAACCCATCTTTTGCAACTTTCATTGCCCAAAGTATCTCAGCTGTCATCACTTGGTCTTTCTGCGATTTGGACAACAATGGGATCTGTTTTGATGGTCCAGATACAGCATCTCCACCTCCCTGTGATGTGGATGGTTTGTCATGTGGCACTTTAAAAAACATCTGAGTGTCGCTTTTCCTTAACTTGATAGCATCTTTGTGTTTCTGGCCCTGGGCATGGTTCAGTATTTGTGTTGCACCAGTATTTCCACACTGTATAGTTTTCTTACAAAGAAAACAGTAACCAGCAAAGTCAGAGGAAGAGTCCTTCTCGCACCAAGTATTTAGTTGATGTCCATTACAGTCGGTTTTCCCAAGCCAGGAAGCATTAAATTTGGTTTTTCCGTGTGGCATTATGGCTGGTTAGTATTGACTAGCATGCAGGAGAACTAATGCATCTAATACCTGTAAAGACAGATAGCTAAATAAACATGCACAAGCAGATAAGCTACAAGATGCTAGTGTACTGATGTCAACAATATTTGTTCGCAAGTTGATATTTTTTAAATGACGTGCATAATGTCCATATTGCCATCTATCCATGTTTCAAGTTTCATGAAAAAATATGAAGAACTTTTAAAGTCATCGCAGGATCCAGAAAAGTGTGACAGACTGACAGACTGACAGACTGACTGACGGATGGAGCGAAAACCATAAGTCCCCTCCGGTTAAACCGGTAGGGGACAATAATATTGACATCAGTACACTAAGCCAGGGCTCGAATTAAACACTCGCAAATCGGCCATTTGCGAGTTAATTTAAAAAAACGCGTCTAAAATGCGACTGCACAATTTTGAGCTGTGCTAAAAGTGTATACTTAATTTAAAAACAAAAATACTCCACAAGGTGTCACAAGGGCTGAATGAGTTGCTGAGAAAGACCTAGAAATAGTATACCATTAAATAGTGTAAGTTGCACTGTTCTTGCATTTTTTAAACTTTTTAGTTAAAATAAACAATTTAACATAGTTCTACCAGTTTTATATTTGTGTATCTGTTACCACAGTATCACTACAAGTTTAGGGCTTTATTTCTCTAGTTTAGATCTACCAAAGGATGCCTTTTGTTGAAAACTTGTATTGCGAGTTGGAAAGAAAAAATGCGAGTTAAAATTTTAACAACTCGCAACATTTTGCGAGTTGAAAAAAAAAGTAATTCGAGCCCTGCACTAAGCACCTGCAACAATAATTAAGAGTGGTTACGAGTAATTTTTATGTAAGTGAAACTGACTAGTTTTAGTACTAAAATGGACATTGTATGGATCTAACTTGTTAGTATGTCACTGCTGCAACATAGTATTGACACAAAGCAAATCAAGGCTGGTCAAAGCAGTTGGTCAATGCAGTGTCTTATATCAAACTACAAATGCCACGGTGTTAATCAAATTCTAATCAATTTATTAATTTTAAAGTAGATGTGTGTCCATAGGACACAGATGCCCCCACAATTTGTCTCTGTAACAAAGATTCCTATCATTTGCTAAATCAGGGGCCATAACTCCATAGATATCTGATACACTTGCATCAAAATACTCAGGTATACAAGTTCACATGCTGACAACTATGATGGCTCTAGCAGTTATACTTTTGAGTTCTGCGCGACACAAACTTTGGGCTATGGACAGCCAGATGGACGGACAGACAAACAAGGGCAAATCACCCCCTCCCTTTTTTGAGGGGTCATACAAAATTATTTATGATTAATATGACAGTTAGGAAAAGCAAGCTTTACATATAAACATAAATGTATTTTGCAAGAAAGGAAAGCAGCATCTGCAATTACGAATTTAACCCATAAGGTTTAAACTTACACAGCATGGCATTTGTAGTTCCCTCAGCTAGTAGCATCATTGGGAAAAAAAAAAGAAACTTGGCAGTGTAAAGTATAGATGAAGCGTGCATATCTGTCACCTCTATTTCAAGAAGCATATATGTTATGATTAAAAAGAACATACATGTATTTTCACAGTGTAAAAAGATATTATCTTACCTAAAGACCAGTATGTCTGTACTGACTAGCCAAGGAACCATGGTGCTTTCAAGGATGGACATCACAAGGTGATCCCCCATTCACATCTGAATTGTACTCATTACACAAGATTCATAATGAATGGAAATTCTGCAAAATATCTAAAAAAGAATTATGTAAGCCTTTATTTTACATTTTATTTATTTTACTTGCAAAATGAAAAAGTAGGGATAATAGGGCTATTTTTGAAAAAAGTAGGGAAAAGTAGGGTTAAGAAAAAAAAGTAGGGAAAAGTAGGGAAAAGTAGGAAAAGTAGGGACCAGTAGAAAGCCTGTATTATATAGACATTCTACAAAATTCGCTCGATTTTGGACGAATCATTACTACGGTAATTTGCAATCCTTTTCAGAAATGCACACCATATCAGCTGTAATTATTTGAATGAAACTTCCATTGGAGCATTTGAGTCAGCATTGTTTACACCTCCTTTTCAAGAATGAAGATTTCCTCTTTGAAATACAGTTCTATGAAGCTGTATTTTTTTCAGTGTTGTTTATTGGTATATGTACAACAAAGTGTAGTGCGGAATAAACAATAGGTATCCAAGATTCAAGATTTAATTGTTTGCATGCTGGGAAATTTGTTGTCTGCTAAAATGTTGTCTGCTAAAGTTCTAAAATTAGCATTTTCTTTGATTTTTTTTCAAAGAATACTATCAAAATAGCAAACAGTTTGGATCCCGATGAGACGCCACGTTCTGTGGCGTTTCATCTGGATCCAAACTGTTTGCAAAGGCCATCAAAATCCGGTTCCAGCGCTCAAAGGGTTAATTCACGCACATTGGATAAAATGTTCATTATTGCTATAAAGTTAATGCTGCTTTTACTAAAAATATATACAAATTCATTGAGACTAAATTTCCAACCATCATACGGCTTTATAGTCTTACTGTTACAACTTCTTTTTGGGTGTAAATTCAATGTTTTTATGTAAAGTTGGTAATTGTGGTCCATTCCTACAAGGCATTATTAAAGCGCACTGTAATGATTTGATTTACATTACCCGGTGTAATGATTATATATCAACGCTAATACATATTTTTGTATTGTTCTAGATAATACATATTCTAATTATCTCTGTTTGTCTGTTTTACCAATATAGTGTTGTTTATTATTAGACATTCAGCTTTCATTATGTCACATCATGAACGTACAGAAGAAATTGATTTAGTTATTTATCAGAAATTGCCACACCTTAAATTTTTACAATGACATGAAAATAATTGTTTTTAACGTTGTTTTTGTACTATTCAGTTTTGTAAGGCCTACATATTGTTGGCATAGATTGTAAATTGTCTATTAAACAGTTCATAGTACAAAATGGCAGCATTTAAAAAACTGAATGTAGTCCTCAGAAATGTTTAACGAATATGTAAACACTATTTCTTTTATTCTGCTCTTTGCACTTGCCTCTGTTTATATTAACAATGGAATACAAATATTTGTATTTAAGCCTCACTCTGTGAAAATGGGGTTTAATGCATGTGCGTAAAGAGTAGTCCCAGATTAGTCTGTGCAGTATTATCAGGGACAACACTTTCCGCTTTTATTGTATTTTTCATTCAATGGAAGACTGTTCTTGACAAAAGTCTACTTTAGGCAAAAAGCGTCGTCTCCGATTAGCAAATCTGGGATGACACTTTACGCACATGCATTAAGCCCCCTTTTCACAGATTTTGACAGGTTTTTAAGATACATGTTCATTGTGTGACCCTTGTTTACTATAGTCTCCCCTTAACACACAAGAACTTACCTCGTGTTTTTGAAGCCACATGTTTATTAGGTGGCCCTTGTGTTCTTGACTCCCTGTTTGTTGCAGAAACTGCTGTGCGGGCTCTAAACTGTTCTTCCTCGTATAACTGCTCCTGAATCAATGCCTGAAAAAAGAATGATGTTTATTTTATGCTTTTCTGCGGTAAAAGGGGAATATCAGTGATTATACACTGCTTCATTCAATGAAAAATAACAGAATTTTTCTGTTTAACTGTGAAATGACATTGTTTTTTGAGGTGATGACGACATTATTCCAGCACAATTCTTCAGTTTTTCTCACAATGTACATGAAAAGTGGAGAAGCATTAAATAAAAATAAAATTCGTAGGTTTTTTGGTAGATTATTGATTTTGCTCCACTCGTGAAAACTGTTTTTCTCTGATCACTCGGGAATTAAAATCCGTAATCTACCAAAACAAATAAATATTCTCAAAATAATACTTAGTAAAAGATGATGATTTTCAAAAAAATTACAAATCATCCATACAGTACATCCAGAATAATTACCCGAAAGTCACTAATATTCAAAGTCTTTTTTTATATATTAACAAATGTAAGTCTTAGACTTAAATTTCAACTTCTGGCGTAATTTGAAACCTTTCAGGGGACAAATGGCACTGTTCTGGAAGCAGTCTTATTTCGGCTAAATATCAGCCAGTGTAAGTTTGTCAATCAGGAATTGTGTTGACCAATCATAGGTTAGCATTTGTAGTGTCAAACAAAAGCACACAAGCCTCGCTCTGTGAAAAGGGGGTTTAATGCATGTGTGTAAAGTGTCGTCCCAGATTAGCCTGTGCAGTCCGCACAGGCTTATCAGTGATGACACCTTCCACTTTAATTGTATTTTTTTGTTCAAAGGAAGACTTTTCTTGACGAAAATCCAGTTTAGGCGGAAAGTGTTGTCCCTGATTAGCCTGTGCACACTGCACAGGCTAATCTGGGATGACACTTTACGCACATGCATTAAACTGCCTTTTAAGAGGGCGAGGCTCGTGTGCTTTTGTTTGATGCTACAAATGCTAACCTATGATTGGTCATGCACATGCACCAAACCCCCATTCTCAGAGTGCAACTCACATGGTTGAATAATCTTATCGCTTAACTGCACACCCTTTGACAAACAAATCGAAAGGTAAAGAGATTGATTTTTGTCTACGTGTTAATTTGGACAGAATTGTAGGCTTTGAAATTCTAAATAAAGAACTTAAAAACAATGTTTTAGTTAGAAATGAAACACATTAATTATGGCCAAGCTAGAGGAATACTTTCATATTTTTTTTATATGAAAACAAATACATATAATTGTATTCAAATTAATTGTCACCTTGGCAACCATATAGTTCCAGACAAATATCTTGGTTTTGATCCCAAACATACCATTAATCATAAAATATGGAGAGATATGGGGAGACAGTTGTTAATTAACCAAGTTTGTTACAAAGGCATCTGTTTTTCTATGACTCGAAGCGGAGCCCTTTTTAATTCTGTCATAACAATACCGGGAGAAATCTCTTGCGGATGCACTATTTATGGCATGTATGAAGCGCATTCAGGAAAAATGAAGTTAAATGTAACTAACATAAGAGCATACGGTATTCGTTCTTATAGACGGGCTAGGTCACGTTCATTTTGCCAACAATAGCAAAAATTAGGGACTAAACTTTGACTAACATAAATTACAATAAACATTTATATTTATACAATAATCATGTGGCATTTCTGGTGGGCTTAAAAATGCTACAGCAATGACCAAGCTAGTGATAACAGCCCAGGGCCCTGTCTCAGTTTTTGAAAATGCTACTCAGTCCTCAGATTAGAGAATTTAAGGGGCATATTTTTCCTTTTTCCTTGCAATATAATTGTACATGTAGTAAAACAATTAAAATTCAACCTTAGTTACATAATAAAACAATATGTGTTTGTGAAACACTATGTCCCCCCCCATATATTTGACCTTTGACCTTGAAGGATGACCTTGACCTTGACATTTCACCATTCAAAATGTGCAGCTCTATGAGATACACATGCATGCCAAATATCAAATTGCTATCTTCAATATTGCAAAAGTTATGACCAAGGTTAAAGTTTTGGGACAGACACACACAATGACACACACAATGACAGACAGACAGGCCAAAAACGATATACCCCCTCTTCTTTGAAGAAGGGGGCATACAAAAATAAAAGGCAGTCAAAGGATATAGTAAGTATTCCACCCTGAGGAGAATGATGTCTACCAAGGCCGAAGGCCAAGTTGGAATTACTCTTTGAGGGAACAATATTAACTGAACCAACCCATACAAAAGACAAAAAAATCTAACCAGACATGAGGTCCGATAACTTTTAAAATTTAACAGACCTCACCAGATTTTACCACACCTCGTTCTTCTTTTACCAAACAATAGAAAATACCTGCTATATTATTTATTTATATTATTATTACGTTCACAATGTTTAACAATGCTAAATACAATAAAATAACAACTTAATTAAAACCCGCTCTATGAAAGAATATGTTAAAACTTTCAGTTAAAAGTGAAGAAAGCTTTGTGATTTTTTCTATACATTACAAGTTATTTTAAACAGCAATATAAAACACTAATACTCTCAGCGGGGGCAATCACGTGACGATCAAGATGGCGACGTCCGTGCCGAAACAGGTATTTTTCGCTTTGTTATACCTTTAATTACTTTTGTGTAATTTTTATAAGGATTGAAACCACTCAAAAACTTGTTGTGTCGCCGACGTCAAGAAACAAGTTGCAATATTTGACTGGTTCTAAAAATCGCGCTTGGAGTTTGTTACGTACGTCACCAGACCAAGATAGCCAGTTCGACTTGTTGGTAAAATCTGTTTGATTTTAAAGTTAAATAATCTATAGTAGCAAAATAAACATAAACCAGTCAGTATTGTTTTTACATATTCATAGTTTCGTGTTCATTTTTAACCAAAGTTATACATATTGTTTTGTTTTTTTCATCGGACACGAGGTCCGACAGTTTCGGAAATATTATTGGACCTCAGCAAATTTTGTGGATATGTCCGAGGTCCGACGTCTTTGCATGGGTTGAACTGTACTATAACCATAATAATTTGCCTACTGAGACTACCGGATACAAATTGAAATCTTTATATAACAAGATGTGTTTGTGAAACACTATGCCCCCCCCCATATATTTGACCTTTGACCTTGAAGGATGACAGTGACCTTGACCTTTCACCACTCAAAATGTGCAGCTCCATGAGATACACATGCAAGCCAAATATTAAGTTGCTATGATCAATATTGCAAACGTTATGACCATTTTTCGAAACCTAAACGCAAGTGTGATGGAATTTCAGAAGGACAGACAGACGGACGAATAGACGGACAGTGCGATCACTATATGCCACCTTACCAGGGGCATAAAAAGACAGAAAGTGTAATCTCTGTTGGAATGTGTTATTTTTAGTGAAAAAAGACAGAAAATGTAATCTCTGTTGGTGTGGGTTTATTTTTAGTAAAAAAATACAGAAAATCTAATCTCTGTTGGGAGGGGTTTATTTTTAGTGAAAAAAGACAGAAAATGTAATCTCGGTTGGAACGGGTTTATTTTTAGTAAAAAAAGACAGAAAATGTAATATCTGTTGGAATGAGTTTATTTTTAGTGAAAATGACAGAAAATATGTAATGGCTGTTAAAATGGGTTTATTTTTAATAAAAAAAAAACAACAACAGAAAATGTAATCTCTGTTGGAATGGGTTTATTTTAAGTGAAAAAAGACAGAAAATGTAATCTCTGTTGCCATGGGTTTATTTTATTCAGTGCACAGGGACAGAAAATGTACTCTCTGTTGGAACGGGCTTATTTTTAGTGAAAAAAGACAGGAAATGTAAACTCGGTCGAATGGGTTTATTTTTAGTGAAAAAAAGACAGAAAATGTTATCTCTCTTGGAATGGGTTATTTTTAGTGAAAAAAGACAGAAAATGAAATCTCTGTTGAAATGGGTTTATTTTTAGTGAAAAAAAAACAGAAAATGGAATCTCTGTTGGAATGGCAGTATTTTTAGTGAAAAAAGACAGAAAATGTTATCTCTGTAGGAATGGGTTTATTTTAAGTGAAAAAAAAAGACAGAAAATGTAATCTCCCTTGTAATGGGTTTATTTTAAGTGTAAAAATACCGAAAATGTAATCTCTGTTGAAATGAGTTTAATTATTTTTAGTGAAATAAAGACAGAAAATGTAATCTCTGTTGGAATGGGTTCATTGTATAGTGAAAAGACAGAAAATGTAATCTCACCATGACCGGAGCAGTCAAAATACTGTCTCCATAGCAACTCCATAGTTCCATCGCTTATATCACTTTTATCTCTCTTAACCATTTTGATTGTATATATTGTTTTCAAGAAACTATAGTGCATCGGACGTGAAAAACCTATTTCTATAATAGTTTCATCTACACATAATGCACCAACAAAATACAATGTCTGTACTTGTTGATTTGATTTGTTATTTTCTTCTTCTTTTTTTAGACAATTAATCCAGCAAAACATGAAAAACTTAAAAGCAAAAAAAAAAACTGGTAATTTTATCCGAATGCCTTCATTGCAGTCATCATGACACATATAATGATGGTTTCATACAAATTTCACGTATATACAATCAATAACTTAGATTTAAATATTCTGCATAGCAAATACAATGTTAAAACAAATGAAGACAAATCACAAAATTGAAAACAACCCAGTCATGAGTTTTTAATTTATATTCCTGCTCTTAACATTTCCTAGTTCATTTGTCGGACAAAAGAACTCGACAACAAATAAATGATGTTTTAATTTATGTTCTATAGACTGAAACCAGCTGAAGAGGTCTGTTTTGTGTGGTTTTAATACATTTATGACACTGAATATTTTGCACCAGTCTACAGCAACCAATAAACAAACAAAGGCATCAATTATACGAGAGAAGGAATTAAGACATGAACCCCAGTTTCAGCTGATTAAAATTATTGCAGAATTATTTCAGTAAATAAAGATGGGCTATGGTAAAATGGTAAACATGTTTGATTTCACTCGATAATATGAATTTTATTGAAGTTTCCGACTGAAGGCATTGATAAAAAAGTTCAGAAGTGAAGTCAGTGTTAATGGGAAATTTGTAGTCTGCTAAAATGTCGTCTGCTGAATTTCTAAAATTAGCATTTTCTTTGATTTTTATTATAAGATTACTATCAAAATAGCAAACAGTTTGGATCCTGATGAGACGCCACGTTCTGTGGCGTCTCATCTGGATCCAAACTGTTTGCAAAGGCCTTCAAAATTTGGTTCCTGCACTGAAAGGGTTAAGAACTGAAAAGGCAAAGAAAAAAAGAGACACTGCAGATTTGCCTATTAAACATTTAAATTTACTGAAGTTTTTTAGTAAACATCTACATGTATACGGAATCATAATTAGGAAACAGTATTGGAAGATGGCCTAGGTCAGTTGATGGAAATTGTTATTTCTGTTTAATTGAGTTTTGTGCAATGTGCATTATAAATGGTGCACTATCATACTGAACTACGAAATACAGGCTAGCCAAACATTTACCTATTTTGTTTACTTTTTTTGTGTTTCCATTTTTTCCAATAAAATTGACGATTTCTTTTTGTTTTGTTTTATTGAGTTTTGTGCAATGTGCATTATAAATGGTGCACTAACAAACTGAAACTACAAAATACAGGCTAGCCAAACATTAAACTGTTTTGTTTACTATTTTCGTATTTCCATTTTTTCCAATAAAAAATCATGGTGTAGGCTACCTGGTAATGGTGCAAATGGGACTATAAACTAAAGCAAACATTCTATTAATATCTTTACAAAAAAGTTTTCCTTTTTTATTCAATTAAGGAAACCTCGCAGTGTCATTCACAAACTTGCTGCTAATTTAGCAATAAAAACATCAGTTTTGAATGCCAAACAACAACAATATTTGTTAATGTGATGAAACTAATACGAAGAAGATCATGTTCATTTGTAATATGACACTTTGCATAACTTGATATGACTTATAGAGGGAATGCAAGCTACTTTCGACTATAAGGTACAAGGAGCAAGTTTAATATATGTTTTAAATAAAATGTTGATTGTTTCCAAACTGCTTTATTAAACAATATTTAATAATATGTAAATACATGCCTTATTTAAGTAAACCCTTCCCCGCTAAGAAGCAAAGTGAAAGTGGCTTATGCAACCAGCATAAAACCAGAACAGCCTGCAGTCTGTTCAGGTTTTATGCTGTTTGCCGCTCATCAGTATCTTAGGGTTGGAAATGAAGCATTTAACTCATTCCATACTACAGCCTTATCTCTAGGCAGCCCCTATCAGTAGTAGCCTTATCTATCCCTAGCTAATCAGGACCCTCATCAGCTCTGAATGCCTGACAGATTATCTGATTATTGTTACTTTTAGTGGTGTGAAATGGTATATAGTGTTTTTAAGTATTGTTACTTTGTTGACGGTTTATGTGACAGATGTTTTATTATTATATTTCCAATTTAAAAATGAATAGAGTTATATATGAAAATTTTGAAATCTTGCATAACTTATCAAATAAAAAAACATTGAATTATATCCCAATAAATTATCCAATACCATTATTATCTATGTATACCCTTTTTACAAATAGAAACTGTTATAATGAATAAAAACAATCTTTTAAAATTATTTAAAAAAAAAATAATAATAATAATTAAATGACATATAAACAATAATAAGACATTGCTAATAATAAAAACAAACATCAATAAGCACAGTTATGTTTCAATTGGAAGTAATTTAATGAAAAAGAAATATAAAAAAGGAAGACATTTTATTATGCTTATATTAAAACTTAATTAAAATGTAGAATAAAATGAAATACACAAATAGAATACAAATAACTATCCAAAAAAAAAACATGAGTTACCATTACTTAATTGATTTATTTTTATCTCTTTTTTTTCCACAGGTTTTGACCAGAAATGGTAAAACAAAATCATTTTCCAAATTAAGAAAGTATTTGTTACATGAAATATGTTAGGTTGAAAAACTTACTGCAAATAAATAGCTGTTTTCTTTGTAAGGCCAATATTATTTTGAACAGACGTATTTTTAAGTCATTAGGCATTCAGAGCTACATCTAAGTTGTCGTATATTTACGACGCTAGGAATTCACACTGTAG
>VMBQ01012038.1:0-15719 GCA_007657795.1 Dreissena rostriformis | reverse complement strand
ATTATTTTTTTTAGCAGTCACATAAACAACCAAGCAATGTAATATGGAATTTTTACACCCATTATTGCTGCTTCTTCCTGTATTTGCGCGATGATTATCTGAGATATTAACTCCGTGACGCTATATTCTCAAATCTTTTTCTATAAAGAAGGAATGTAGTTGACAATTGTTAATAGTTTTATTTGATCGTTCGTCAAAAAGTTGTAACTCTGTTACTCTTGTATCTTCAATGCAATTGAGTAATTAAATAGTAATTAAATTGAATGCGTTTTAATTCCCTTTTATTATTGTTTAATTTGAGTTACAATGCTATGACGTTAAATTTTATTTACACTTAAATGTATTATGAATATTGCTGGGCCAAGTGTGAGGTTGAGCGCCCTATAACCAGGTTTAAACCCCCAATGCGTTGCATTGACCGTTCCAAGGCGGTGACCCCAGCTTTATTCTTATTTGTGTTTATGTTGTTTTGTATTGTGCTGTATTGTGCTGTTTTGTACTGTTTCGGCAATCGTTCACTTGCCATAAATAAAGGACCAACTAATTGTTTGTAATAAGATTTCAATACTGCTCCAGCAGCTGGAGTTTCACTTCTTTATATTACATAACATTTAACCTCATAGCATTGTAACTCAAATTAAACAGTAATAAAAGGGAATTAAAACGCATTCAATTTTATTACTATTTAATTACTCAATGGTAGGAAGGAGACCAGAGCAACAGAGTTACAACTTTTTGAGGCACGATGAAATGAAATTACTAACACACATCAACTACATCCTTTCTTTTTACAAAAAGATTTAAGAATATAGCATCATATAGTTAATATTTGAGATCATCATCGCGCACCTACAGGCATATTGATTTGAGTGGTTTCTTTTCGCACCTCGAAATGACGTACTCATGACCGCATAACACCAGTAAAAACTAGCCCTCGGTGTAATCATTTGAAAAACACGACCACGTTTCGTTGTTTGGCTTTAGTGAAATATTATAAACGCTTGTTTTGTGAAATCTACATGCAACTTTCTCAGACATTTTGTTCTCATGATAAATTGGACAAGTTTGAACAAGATTTTGGGAAACATCACACAATATGCTCGTTCGTTTCTGTTCTCCAAAGTAACATGTGGGAGAACTACGGCCTATGTCATTGCATTTCATTCTACTGGTGCATACAGTTTTTTCTTAATAAAACAATACCGCAATTTATATCAGTATATATCTTGCTCAATTTTTATTTCAGATCTCCGTCGACGTTTGATTGATCATTACAATGACACCTCACGCAATGTGCCTCTTTCAGCTCTGGATCAGAGTCTTGATAAGCGTATAACAGAAATATACGCTACACCTAAAATACATCGAATCGATATAAGGAAAGATGGTACACGTAAGAAAGAGGAACAAGTATATTTGTACAAAGAAATATTTAACAGAAACGGTGATGACAATAGACGCATTTACCTGCAGGGCGAACCCGGCTCGGGAAAGTCAACTTGTGCAGCTAAGTTAGTTCATGATTGGTGCCATGGCAATCAGCCTCCATCGACTGCTCCCACTGAAAATACCTCGTTTAATGATGTGACGACAATTCAAAAGTTCAAGTTCCTATTTTTTATCTCGTTGAGAGATGCGAGGGGACAGAAGGATATAACTGAGATGATTCAAACTCAGCTTGTTGATCGAATTTATTCGAGAGATTTTGACAGTGTGTATGAACTATTGCACCTTATAATGGAGACTGAGCAATGCATCATAGTTCGAGATGGACTAGATGAATGGATGGCTCCTGATGTGTGTAACCTAGCAGAGCCTTCAATGACTGGATTACATAAGGACAACGTCACGGTTCTTACAACAGCTCGACCGTGGAAACTGGCTGATGAACGTATCAAGAATTCCCAAATCGACATTCTGTTAGAAATTGAGGGTATTGCCAATGCGGATAAGTTTTGTGAAAAAATACTCGCGTGCATAATTGACGAGGATACGGATCAGGTCAAAACTGTAGAGCAATTTAAAACATTCGTTGAAAGGCGTAAGCTGACATTTTTATCATCTTCACCAATGCTTTACACGCTGGTCATCTGTACATGGGTAGGCACGACGAAAGAGGAGGAACTGTTGAACAACTCTTCCTTGTGTGTATTATACACTACTTTTCTTGAAAGTCTCTGTAAAAAGGCGAACAGTACAACTGGTTATTTTAATGATTCAAACCCTTCTCATGTAGAGTGCTTTTCTAGCACAAGCTTCATACAGCCAAACATTGAACACTTAGATAAGCTAGCTGCTGCAGCTTGTAAATTGCTGTTCTCCTTTGAAAGAGAAACATCTATTGTTTTTAATGACATTACATTGTCCAACTATATTTCACGGGAGGAGTTCACAGTTTGCAAGGCATTTGCTCTTAAGGCTGGAATATTAACCAACAGGAAGGATAAAAGTCGGACAGGTAGCTCGAACTCATTTATTCACAAAACTATGCAGGAATTCCTCGCGGCATATTATATCGCACGAAATACACGTGTCATTGATGACATTATTGACGGATATCTGAAACACTACACAAATTCCTATCTCGATATATCACAAGTGTTCATATTCCTGTGTGGAATGAACATCGTTGCTGCCAATACAATGTCAGGTTTGATGAACGAATATGACATTGCTCATTGCAAATGTTCGGGCTTGTTTTGGCAATGTGAGTTTCAGAAAATAATTGAGGGTGGAATCAATGAGGCAGCAGCCAGCAAACAGGATGGCATATGCCCAAAACTCAGTCACGTTTACATTAATGAGAGAAACATAGGAGATTTACATCGCGTCTGGTCGGCAAACACCTTAAATGTCCAGTTATTGACTGTGCGACTCTTGGATTATAAATTACCTAGTCTGAGTTCATCTGGCAGCGGCCAGCCGACAACTCATTTTGATTTTAACCTGTCGTCATGCCACAAGCTGAAACAATTGTGTCTAAAAGGAAAATGCATATTGTTGAAAGGTAAGCTATATTATATATTTTATTAATATCATTAAATGTAAGTTAATTATCGCAATGTAGTTTATATGTATTGTTGTTTTTTAACAACATTTTGCCACTGAATCGAAATGGAGTTCAGTCTGATACAAATGGTTTGAGGTATTTATTTTGAAACTGATATTTTATACGGCACAACGGTTGATTGACATAGCATTAAATTTCAAGACCTCAATGTGAAATGTTATTATCACCGTGCTATAATTATGAATTGCGATATAAATATAACATCAAAGTTAAGCCCAAATACTTAAACTAATATTTCAATTACCTGCGTTGGAGGAACATTTAACCGAAACATAAAGTTTTGATGTTAATAAATGCAGAACTGTAAAACACGTCTTGTTTGGTTGTTAAAAAGAATGTGCTATATACATGATATAAATGTATAATATAATTTTAAATTAATCATAAATAGTTCATAAACATATAGTATTGCTTAAATATATTTTATTTGCAAGAGATAAATGGAGCACCTTTATTTGTGGTTGACATTAAACAAAACTTAAACACTTTTATAATACGTAGATAAGCTCATGTTTGGCAAAAGAAAAGCAACACTTGACCTATTATGACACTGACGTTTTAGCTCACCTAAACAGAACATTCTTATGTTGAGCTTTGTGAAATTTGTTTGTCCGTCTTTCATCGTCAGTTGTCTGTCATCAACCATTACCTTTTTAATGTTCTATGTACAATTGTTATTGTTCGAAACTGGGTCTTATGGGGTCATCATTACGTCGCTAGGTTAAATGAAAGACAAAGCTTGTTAACACTCTGTTTAGTTAAATCTTCATGACACAGAACATTTGTTTAACCAAGATCCCAAACGGTTCCGGTCCATTGAAAACAAATTGACGGTAAGGGAAGGGGGAGTCGGGGCGGATTTCCTTATCTAGCTATATACAGGCTTTTTTCTGCCTATCTCACGGGTCCGATAGTCGGACCCATTCCCCATGCCAAATATGCATGTTTTTTCCCCAATTCTCAAAAAAAAATCCCCCCTCCAAAAAAAAGATTTTTTTTTTTTTTTTTTTTTTAGAAAGAAGTATCTTATGACTTACGATTTTTAGACTTTATCTCATTTTTATTTTTTAAACAACCTACACAACAACCTACACAATATATAACCATAATTTATATGATTTTTATCCAAAATGGCTGGAAAACCCCCTGCCCAAATAATGCTTTGTTCGATGAAAATTCTTCCCAATTCGGAAGATTTCGCGACTTGAAAAATCCCCATTTTGCTAGGTACTTTTTCCCCAAATAGACAGAAAAAGGCCTGATAGAGAAACCTTCTTAACACTTTTAGTCGCAATTTTGGTCCAATCATCTGATGATTTGCCCATTAAATTCGTTCTAATAGTATATCGACCAAGTTCGAAACCTCTCCCAGATGATTTAAAAACATTGTCTGCAGGGGGAGGGTCAGTTCGTCTTATATGTATATAGGAAAATCTTGTTAACACTGTAGAAGTCACAGTTTTGTCCAATCTTAATAAAACTTGGTGTTACCATTTGTTCTTATGATATCTCTAGCGAGTTTAAACATAGTTCTGGCTCGTTAAAAAACATGATGGCCAGGAGACGGGGCAGTTTTTTTGAAACATGTTTGTATCAAATCATTGTGTAACTTGCAATGAACATATTTTTCCAAAATATGTTTGAAAACGGTTCTGGTCCGTTGAAAAACATGGCCGTTAGGGAGGCAAGGTACGTTTTATGTGGTTATAGTGAAACGTTGTTTCATTTATAGAGGTCACATTTTTGGTACAATCTTAATTAAACTTGATAGGAACATTAATTTTATTCTAACGATTTGTAAGCCGAGTTCGAAAATGGTTCTGATCCATTGACATGGCGGGCCGGGGCGGGTTAGTTTTCGTTACATTGCTGTAGTAAAACCTTGTTAACTCTGTAAGTCACATATTTTGCTCCAATCCTTATGAATCTTACTCAGAAAATAATTTCAATACTATTGCGGCTGAGTTCTTAAATGGTTCAAAAACATTGCAAAGGCTTCTCAGAACAGTTAATTTCCTTTATCACGTGGTGGCTTAGGTCACTAGGTCAAATTAAAGATGAAGCTCGTGAACGATCTAAAGTCACATTAAATTTCCAAATCTTATAAAACTTGGTAAGAATAGTTGTACCATTAAAATCACTTCTGAGTAAAAAGTTGGTTACATGGGGCATTTTCTGGGTTTATGAAACTTAGTCATAACACTTTTCACAATTATATATTGACCGATTATAAAACTGGATTAAGTGGGGTCAATATCGAGGCCATTAATTGAAATTAAAGAGTAGTCTTGTGAACACTATAGAGGCCACATATATTGCTCTTCACAAACATTTGTCAGAACACTTGTTCCAACTATATCCTGAACAAATTTAAAACTAGGACATATGCAATTAAACACTAGGTCACTTTGTCAAATTCAAGATAAAGCTTGTGGACACCATGAGGCCACATTCAGCGCAATTCTTCTTTACTTCTGCCCTCCATTCGGTAAATAGTTTTGTAAACAAAAAATATGTATAAACATAACAAAGAAAGACGTTCCATCTGCATTCGTTGATAGTCGAATTACATACTGGGACTACGTAATCTAGCCTCGCTGGTATAATCCTTCCCTTGTGCGTCCCTCCGTTATATATATATTTGTTATCATCGAACCTTGCTTCTTTTCCGGCATTGCATGGTATCCGATTTATTGTATTGGCAGACTTTCCCTATTTCTTGGTAACCAAACAAATGAGTATGCATTATTTTCAAATATATTAAAATAAGTTGAGTTATTTAATGGTAGCGTGTAATGTAATTTTAAAGTCATTTATTTAAGCCATTTAATTTAACGTTGTATTTATATAAGTTAACATTACTAGTCTCATTCATATTAATCAACCATATGCATGCCTCTAGTCAACGCGAGTCATTATGTGGAGCACTTAGCATATATATATAACATAGTTTATTACAGTCAAGTCGGTGCATGCATCTCATCTATATCTATATCGTTTATCATGACCTAGGTTTAATTCAAATTGTATAGTGTTAGCATTATACACAAGGTATTCTCTGCGTTGAAATACATTCACAAACACCTACTATTTTACTGTAACGTATAAATTGGCAATCTTTCACAATACTCGGGAAAGCCTGACCAGTTTATGGGAGAATTAACCAATTATTCTGGGTGAGAAACATTCGGGTACCCCTCTCACCACCTGAACCACAACACCATGACCAACTGGTGCCTCTTCCAGGCAGTCGGATGTGTGGGGAAAATCATGGCGAGCTTCACTATCGGTCAGCTGGCCTCATTTTGGAATGGAAACTCCCCGGGCTCATTGAAAGAACTGTGCTTCTTGATCCTGAGTCTGGCTTCGTTCTCTAGTAGCTTAATTCTGTTCCAGCACTTACCTCTGTCCTCGCTAGATGGTCTATCAATTAATGCAGCGGTGGTCCGAGTCCTGCTACCGTAAAACTGATAACTATAATAAGTCCCATTGAAAGGATCTCGTAGACGTCATAGAAAGCCCTAGTTTTTATTTCAGACATCGGTTATTAAGAAGTTACCAAGGTAAACTGAATTGAACACTCTAGACAACCGCCTCTTGGTTTTCTGCGGATGGTCCAAATCACTTTATAATGTACGGCTATGTCACACCAAGCTTGGCGTATCAGGAAACAACATCATCTGGACGAAAGACGTAACGCCATTCCCCCAGTCAGATGCTATTTCAGGGCTATGGACATACGACCAGTGGGGGGAGTGCCTACATCATGCCTCCTTTTGTTGTTGCTCTGGTTCCTATCGCCAATGAAAATGCACCCGCAATATCCGCAGATGTGTCATTTACCTGGGTCGTCAGAGGGTATGGTCACCCCACAGGTAGACAGCTAACCCCTCATAAAGGTTACACTCCTGTGTAATTGGAGGCACAAGCTTCACCAAACACGACCTTCGCAAATTTCCCGTGCCCTGTTTCACCCATTTAGGGATGGGGCTTACATATACAGAGATGTCCTACTATGGATCCCAGGGGTCTTTCCTGTCAGATGGTGTTAGCACCGCTATCTCTGACAACTCTTATCTTGATTTGCGTGTGCAATATACAAAAGAAACACTTGGTTAGTGTGCCCCGTAACCGACAAATAATGGTCGAAACCCAGACATCACCAATGAGCGTTCCTGCCTTTAGCAATAACATGTGTACCTTGATGGCAGGGGAGCCATACATTACAAATAAAGATCTGTCAGCAACAAGTCAACGTTTTACACATATACATGTTATGGATCTGACGGATCTTATAGCTGAGATCAGTAAGGACCGTGATTGTAAGGTAGGAGCATGCATTTAAAACAAAATAGATTTTTGGTTTGGACCGGGAAGAGAGTAATTTCCAAAGGTTGTCCTTTAAGTAATTTTTACTAGCTGAAGAAAGCCATTCTGGATCAAGGGTCCCTCCGATATATCCAGACAGCAGTGTCACCTCTTCTTTATCCAACAACCTATTAGTGACCACTTCAAACAAGCAACTGTTTCTAAATATAGACCATCCCTATCGTCGACGCTCCTATGCGAAAGTCAAAGGGGCCTGCACCAGTCATAGAATCTCTTTGAAATCTCCTTCTCGCTAATATAAAGATTTCAAATCGCAAACTGATCACTAATAACTTTGGACAGTAATATTAATATATTATGGTTTACAATGGGATGTTTATCCTCCCAAAATCTACCTATACTTGCCATAAACTAAAGGGTTCAAAAAATAAAAAAAATCCCTAAAGATACAATTAAATATGTCCCTTGATACGCTTGTGAGCATTAATATCTCGTTATTGGGGACAAAAATATAGCTAATGATCTCATACTTTACATTAACAACTGTAATAATAACGAATCACAGGGGTTTAACAACCGACTAGAATCATATGTTAATTAATACAGTTATTGAAGCACTAGCTATTAAGATTGTCACAAATATTAACCGACACCTTATTCCCAATTACACTTTTACAATTACATGTTGTTAGCCTGAGTCATTAAACGGCCTATTCAATGAATCAAAAACCTTGATTCCTGCGTTCTTGAATCCTGCCTTTCAGCAAGAGTATGCCCTCGTTTTTACGTACACAATCATCTTAAAGTTTTATTGCAAGATGAAATAAAACAAGTTAATAGCTCTGTAACTACTACATAACTGTTAGTAAAACTTCTAAAATGTCTACGGAATCAGCATGCGAGGTCACCGATCAAGGCTCAAAACTCTAACGTGAGATTAAGCTGGATTGTGCTCTCGTTTGAATGTATGAAACTCCTTTATTTATCAGACATGCAGACCAAGCATGGTGTTGCTTAACAACCCAGTTGGTTGAAGGTTAAGTTGGCTTTTGCATACAATATATATAAATTTTGCGGTCAATAAGTTCAGTTCGGATGGAGATAGTGTGCTTCCATTTTATGTTCAGGTGGGTCACATGCTGATCTAGTGAGGCATTATATTTGGTATTTGTTAGGTAATAGACATTGTTTGTGTATGTAACGTTTGTGAAGACATGGCTGGCAAAGTTAATAAAAGTCGACTTAATGAATTCGTAAAAATCTAGTTTCTTGGCATGGTCACATTTCTTGTTGTTATTTACCAATTTTAAGCTTTATGTTTACATAAGGAATATACCTACTCAGATAATTGGTGTCAAAACTGTCTAAATGGTCATTATATCAGGTGACTCTGACTGAAAGTTAACATTATACTATCAAGGCGGAAGAAAACAAAGAAACATAAACGAACGATCTGTGTTAGGACTGATCGTGTGTACAATGTGGACATTCCTAAATATTTCCTTACAAAATATTATAAATTCAGTTTGCAATATTTGTCACAATTTGCTGAATAATAATATAACAAATTGATTGATGAGTCTAGTTAAGTTTCATATTGTTATTTTTGATACTGTACATTTTTAAGGTGGCTACGTAAAATTTTAATACACAGGTGTGCTACTAAAAAGAAGTTAAGGTTTGGCATCAACCAACACTCCTCACCATAACACCCTTCTAAACAATGTATGTGCTCACAGTACGTTATGTTAAATAGTGATCATTTAAACGAATCAGAAGTTCCTGTCTCATTGTGCATTCTAATGCCCTTCTGTATATGTTTAAAATGTTACTTTCTGAGTTTATCGGTCTGCTAGTCATACGTCTGTATTATGTTGCAGTGTTTTAAGTCGCTCACAAACACATTTGCATGGTGACAAATAATTGTCACGTGATAACCATATACAGTTTGCGAAAATGTTGTCCCATAACACTCGTGGTAATATAAGACTCCGGCACAAGGAAAATGTAGCAGGGGTCTACTGGAATCATGTTGTCCGTCTGAGGTTGGTGCGGTCTTTGGGTTTCTTGTCCAGGACATTAATATAACAGTATCAAAGAATCAACATGAACATTCATATGTTAATATGATTCTTTGAAGGGAGGTTCAGTGAATGCGAACTATAATAGTTGCCCCCGCTGAATCTATGGTCATTTTCACGTGTTAATGTTTCATGCTTAACTTTCAAATGCCCTTTTTGAATCACAAGTACGAGTTACATGGTCATTAACATAAGTTTAAGGCAAATCAGAATACACCTTAAGTGACCTTAAAGGAATCTTACCACACAATCCTCGGATTTGTAGGACGGCGATCTTTCAATACAGCTAGCCGATCTGTATTGCGATAACAATCACTATGTTTTGCTGTGCACAGTTATATTTTTGATTGTCAATTCACAATAAATTTGAGATCCGCTTAAGTAAGTTGCATTTAAAGACCTCTCGTAGGAATTACTAAACAGGACTCGCAAGGTGTATGCTTTACGGAAGCATGTAATCAACAGAATCAACACAACAAATTACTTTTCAGGTATTGCTGAAGATTTTAGGGGTAACTTAGTATGTATATTTAATACTAACGTGTTACGATCAACTGTATCGGATAAATATATCGATACACGATAACAGTATATTAAATATGATCGATAATTTGAAAATGTAAAATGATGCTCTTTTTAAGTACATGTAGTTGTCGTGCTTTCAGAGGTCCCGACTTTGACTCTTGAAGTAGGGACTGTTTTTTTCTCTTGCTATAATTATAATTTCACGCATTTAAAAAACAAAAATATGTTTACAAGTCCCTTAAAATAACGATAATAAATTATCGTATTTACATTTCTACTTTAAACAACGATTAATCACTTACCTGATTTAAACAGTATCTATACGGATGTAGTTAAAACGTAAACCTTTTACTTAAAACTGCATAATTGCATCCTTCCGTACGAACTCTTTGGACTTATGATATTAACTTATCGTAAGTGCACTTATACATTTAAAATGTTTGGTTATAAGCGGCAACGTATTAACATGTAGCAACATCTGCGTTATGTTCATAATATTTAGGTTTGTAAAAATTCGTTAACTAGCGAGGGATCAAGACTTTTAAGGAATGTGTTGTATTTTCATAACACATCGTAAATTAGCATTGTGTTAGAGCCATTTGTTGTTTCTCTCTTTTAACCTTTGGAAAACAAGCGAGACATAATGACACGAACCGAAGTAGCCATTTCACTATGCGATATTTTCCAAATAAATGTGTGTGTAATAGTCCAATTGAAAGACGCTGACCATTTCTTTTTGCTAAATTCTGCTTTACTTAATGCAGCGGTCTGTTCTCTTTATTATCACTTGTCCATTCCATCCCCTTTGTGCAAATTAAATATGTTGTGGGTATTTCTGAATTCATCGCTAATCAAAATATGGCTTATTTTTTGCAAGTTCAATGAAATGTGAATCAATTAGGTAAATTTGTTCTTGAGTAAAGTTAAACAAAAATACACAAATACTCTCAATATTGTTGGTTACTTCAAACCAGTCCGTAAATCTCGGGTCATCATATGATGTTGTTTATACTTGTGACCCATCATCTTTCGCTTAAAAACACAAAACAAAACTTACCAGTTTCTAAAAAAAAAAATCAAGATCTTGCATTTATGTGCACGTTTTCACCTTTTTTACATATATGTTTGTGAACAAGCAATACTATGGCATTAAAAAAAAATATTACGTAATTTGAGAATTCTAAGATATGCATTACCCTAATCCAGTGTTTACCATTATCATATACAACGGAGAAGCTGCGAGGTTGCAATATATTGATTCGGAATGTTGGAATCACTTTCACGATATCGCATCATAATTATATTTTACCTCGCATCATGTGTTCGCGTTCTCGGCCAAGATTATCCAAAGAGAATGATTTTGAAACTTCACTTTTTGACTGTTTGGCCTTTGGATAAATAAGGGAACGGGAATTTAAGTGCTATAGCACGAGATTGTAATATCTATATTTTAATTTCGCGATCTCGCAGCGTATAATCGCGTTCACAGACCTTGAGTTTGTACACTCGTATCGAGTCACCGGGTCCTCGCGCATGTACTGTAGACTTTATACGTACGAAACAACGATGTATTTTAACGAAATCCGTTTAAATGTATAAGGGATATATAATGTTTGGTCTTTAATGATATATCTGCATATTAAATACACAATATTTTTTTTAAATGATGTATTCTATAAATGTCAACCACAAAGTATTGCAGATGGGATTTTATTAGTCACATACAGGTTGAGATACGTATATGCCATTGCTTGTGGGAAAACACATTACGCCGTTTATTCACGTTCACGGCTTACGCACTAAACGTTTTCAAGCCTACACATGTGTATGTGTAGCACCGAAGATACTTAGGATGGCATCATATCAACAATCGATACGTACCCTTTCCTTAACGAACATTTTAATAATGGAAGATAAATATTTGGACTAAATGGACACATCATTTTAGCAAAATAAATAATATGCAACAATAAGCACATGTATATGTTTAAAATATGTATATTATATATGTTAAGCATGTAATAGTATATGATTATATCCGAAGATAGCAACTTAAGAACGTATTAATAAATTGTGTTTGATTATATGTGCATTTGGATCTGACCGTGTCACGTACAATCTTATCACTCAGTGTGGTATACAATCATACTACCAATATCGTATCTTACCGCACTGAAATATACCATACCAGAACATGTCATGTTGTACTGNAACATCGTCTGTAGAGAGCGCTGTCAGAGGATCAAAAGAATATACATTGACAACAATACGGACGGGTTTAAACAATACATTCAATATACATTGTTCTAGTAACAGTCCCTTGTTTTGGGAGGTCCTACATAGTCTGAATATCAAATGGCTGCGTATCAATGAGGGGAAGAAAGTCTGTTTACAGGGCTTTTCAGACTGTGTACTGTTCTTGCATAAGTCCCTTGAATCACTCTCACAACTGGAGACACTTAATATAAGCGTAAACGCTATTAGTCCCGATTTGTGGAAGGCTTTGCACAGTCTGAATATCAAGACTGTCACTCTGAGTCAGAAGGGTAGGTGGAGGGGTGTGATAGTAAATAGTGTATCGACGTTGTCGCAGGTTCGCATATCGCCCACACAGATGGAAACGATTATTATTGACGTGCATGCCCATCCCGATCTGTTAAAGGCTCTGTGTGGTCTGAATGTAAAGAGCCTCAGTGTGTGTGGAACGGGGGAACATTTGGACGAAAATCACGTATCGGCGTTGTGTAAGTCGCTATCATCGCTCAAACAGCTTGTTACGCTTGATGTTATGGTGAAAACTAAAAGACCTGGTCTGTGGAAGGCCTTCCATGGGCTGAATATTAAGAGTCTTAGTTTAAGAGGTGGATTTAGAGGTGTGACTATGAAACATGCATCGGCCTTTACACAGTTACTAGCATCGCTTACACACCTAGAAACGCTTAGTATCGAAGTGCCCAGGGGCAGTCCCGGTCTATGGGAGGCTCTCCGTGGTCTAAATATCACATATCTGCGCCTGAGTTGGAGTGATTCGGGAGGAGAACGGAATCATGAGTCGTCGTTGTTGCAGTCACTAGCATCGCTCACACGCCTGGAAACGCTTAGTATCGAAGTACTCGAAGACAGCCAAGGTCTATGGGAGACAATCCGTTGTCTGCATATCACGCGTCTGTGTCTGAGTGATTGGGGAGGAGTGGTGAATCATGTAGAGGCAATGTCGAATTCACTATCATCGCTCACACAACTGGAAACGCTTAGAATTAATGTGACATTTTGCAGCAAAGTACTATGGCAGGCTCTGAATAATCTGAATATAAAGAGTCTGAGTCTGAGTGGTTCGGTTGGAGGTTTGAAACTGTATCATGAGGACTCGTTTTTTCAGGCACTATCATCGCTCTCACAGCTAGACACGCTTACACTATATTTGAGTGAATATGCAGACCTACGGCTACCTCAAACATTGAAGTATTTAAATATCTACTGTGATAATTTACGTTCATGGTATATACGCAAGCTTGTGGACACACTGTCTGCGTGTACTCAGAGAGTTGAGATTAAGCTGCAGTTTGGTGTTACTGGTAATGATACAAAAGAGCAATACATTGAAGAGTTAGAGCAACTGAAGACGCTGAAAAATGTTAAAATGACACGCTTCCTGATATATAACTGGAATTCCTCAATAGAAACTTGTTCTGACTGGTGTGTTCAAAACGTTGTTGTTGACGTTGATGGTAATGATGATGATGACTATGATGATGACGAGCTATATAAACAATTCATAGACAATGTGACTGCGTTGCATCGAATTTCTATGAGATTTTGTATGAATTAAGATCCAGTTTCGATCTTACATGAGCGGAAATAGTTCTTAATAAATTCATCTGCATTTCTTATCTATCATATTTACATTATTTGTATTGCCCAGAAGTGTTTTGATATGCTGTGTAACGAGACCGATGGCATCTTACTGGAGCTTTTATTTTTGTTACTGCCAGCGCGATAGATAACAAGCGTATTTGCGTTATTACGCAATTAAAATAACCAAAAACGTAATTAAATTCAAAATAAAGCGTACAAAAACGCAAATACAAATTTAATAACGTAATTTCCGTGAAAAACCTTGCGTCACGAAACGCAATTCTAACGAACACCGGGCGTATTTTTTAAATTTAGACTGGTTATTTTCCGTACAAAAATGTACCGGATAGTTATTATGCCGTCCTGTGAAGAAAAGAATGCAGTCTTTCTAGTAATCAATCTTTGGGGTATTATTGTAATTATTCGTAGACCCGTCCGATTTCTACTTTCATTTTCTGAAATAATCAAAATGGCCACTCGTGGACACAAAAATAGTCTGAGTTATTCAAACGCTATGCGGACTAAATTTATATAGCAAATTAAGCGTCTGACCAAAATATTTACGACGTGAATGTATTTGTAAAGCGTCTGTACTTTCAGTTTCTATAACGGTGCGTAATAAAAATGTCTAAGCGAGGTCGAAAGACGTCCGCGATTGTTGCGCTAAATATATGTCGATTGCGAAAAATTTCCAACCAAGTAGGCACCCGCGAATATGTGCCGAATCATTCGTGTTATCAATTTGTTAGAAACAGTGTATGTAGAAGTTGAAAGAAGCGAGTTGACATCCAAAAACATGACAGAAAGTCCGTGATTGAAAAAACCTGTCAAAAGTGGAAAAAGTCATATCCTTGGTTAGAAATTGTTGACGTTGATGGGACAGAAAAAAAATATTGAAATGTGCATACTGCACCCAGTCTGTGCAACAGAAGTAATGCAGCAATGATTTTGAGGTCTAAATGTTTATAACTTATTTCACCCTATTTAAAAACTGAAATTTAAGTACCAGACTTTGATCGGAAATTCAGTAATTGTTTGCTGTTATGTACAGGTACCTTTTTGAATTCCATTTGAATTAATAATATAGTAACCTTTGTAGATTTTTATTATATTATACATGTCATTCCCTAAATTACCCAATTGAGTAAAAAAAACGGGGGTGAAAACCCCAATTAAGCTCAAAAGTAGGGGGTGACAATTTTTGCTAAAACTATTGAATTTACAAAAACCCTATTGTTGTCAAAAACAGGGGGTGATTACCCAATATACACCGAAAGTTATCTATAGCGCTGGTTACTGCTACAATTAATAATTACGCTATGTTTTAAGTATCTGTATTGTGTGATAATATATTTCTTAATTGTTTTAACGTTTATAATTATTTATTTTTGCTATATGATAATTGCAATAGCTCACCAAAGCAAATAGTGCTCATGTGGAGCTTTTAAGATAATGTTTTTCCGTCATCCGTCAGTTTGTGCATGCGTCCGAAAACGTTTGAACCTAATGACTTCTCCTTCTGAACCGCTGTGCAGACATTAATGACATTACTCAGAAATTATTCTTTGGAAACATTTTTCCAAGTTTGTATCAGAACGGTTTGGTCTGTTCCTTATGTACATTATGTCAAAGGAGCTAAACATAGATGTTTTAAATGAAACTTCACAAACCTTCTCTGAAAACACAAGGGTCAGGGATTTAATATTTGGCGTGTAACTTCATCTAGTGATCCTCTACAAAGTGTGTTCAAATCATGCCCCTTGGGCAAAAATTTCCACTTACTTAGAGTCACATGTTTAATATAGATTTAAATAAGTGTTTACTTTAAAACTCTTCTTCTCTTAAACTGCAAGGGTCAG
>VMBQ01012037.1:10111-21378 GCA_007657795.1 Dreissena rostriformis | reverse complement strand
GTAAAGTTTATTTCTCGCTATACGATTTATATGCAAAACAAAAAAGTGTTGAATTGTATTTATGTACGTAATGATATAAGCAGCGACGAAAGTAATCGTTTTTACTGTAACGTTATAACGACTAAGATTTATGTCATAATATCTATGAAATCTTATTCAATTCAGTTTTGTCTTGTAACAGTTACGAGTAATTATTTACGTACATGTATATTAATCCAATAATCGACATTCATCGGACTTACAGAAAGTACGTTTGACGTAGTCTGTGGTGAAAACCTTGTGAGGACTTACGTCTTAGTCCACTGAAAATCCAACGAACAACTGTACCAGTACATGTATATGGACGAAATTTTGAATATATGTTTACAAAAAACACATTTTATGTTTGACTGCCTATATTTCTACTCAGCATTTGTAGCAGAAAGTGTACCAAAGTGTAAGTACATCTACAACACTAATTAATATGCCATGCCGTCACATGATATTAATAAAATGATACGTTTAACCCAAAGGCAAAAGACCAACATAGCTTGATTTATGGTGTTTTTATTCTGTAAAATCAGTAAACAGCATACATACGCTACATCATCCCCGAAATCATGATACTCATATTTAAAAACCATCAAAATAATGATAATGTTGTTACCCTTCGCATTCAAGGTCGTTGTCACATATGGATGTTAAATTTATTGCCTTCAGGTCAAGTTTCTTGCTCCATGGTGGTACGTTCCAAGTGTCAATTGTGACCGTCGGGGCTACTGTGTGTCTCGTGTCCTCNCCCCCCCCCCCTCCCATCAAGCATGGGTGTCAATGTCCAATCGTCCTTCAACCCTTACCCAAACCACAAGACCAACCCAAAATACCAGCGTCTCCGTCGCCAAGTGGTTAAGGCGTTTTCAACGAGTGACGTCAATGGTCCGAACCTCACGCGTGGCTTACCCAGCACTGATTTTAATATAGTGTTACCGAATACCTTTCTCCAAAGCGCCCGACATAAAGAAAAAAGGAACCGCGATTAAAGGTGTAGATTAATAAAGGTGTCTCATATGAAAAAACTGGCTTATAATAATCGAGAGAGGTGACACCATAAAACTAGTAATAATTGGCACTTTATACGATGTTTAATGCTTTGAAACAATTTAACATGAAATTCAACATTGCACAAAAATAATAACATAATCTAATGTGTGTATTATAAGACATACACAACCAAGCTATGTAATTTCGCCTTTTTCAACCATCATTGCGTCTTCTTCCTGAATTGCAAGACATTCATATAAAGATTAAACAATATGATGCTTTTTCTCTAAAGCTGTCTTTTATCAAAGACGAAATGTAATTAATACTTGTCTTTCATTTCATTGTATCTCAGAAAGTTACAATTCTGGTGCTCTGGTTGTTTCCAATCATTAAGTAGTTAAATTGTAATTACATTAAAATGTATTCTCTTGTAATTGCTATATACGTTGAATTGTGGTGCAAGAAGGTTAATTTGTATGCACACTTACATATTATGGTAATAATTCTGGACCAAGTTAAGCGCTTCTTAAAACCGACTTAACCGCCCCAACAACACTTTGCATTGACCGTTCCAAGGCGGTGACCCCAGTTATATATCAGCCTGTCTTGTCTCACAATTAAGTGGAATGCTACACTGTTAAGCGATAGGTTCCTTGACAAAGATAAGGACCGCTTATCATTACATTGCTTCTCTCCTGTTGGTGCAGCTGAAGATTCACAAGGTTTCTATTATATTAAATCAAAGCGCTGAAGGCACTGAATTTGTTCGCTATTGCATAATATTAGAAGCAACTCAGTTTTCAAACTTATGGTATAGCTTTTTATATCGCAAGTTTGAAATGAACACAATCCATTCACATTTTAAAGAGTGTGTCTGAAAGCACAGGTCGAGATGTGTGTGACTATTTGTCCTCATATTTATGTTATAGAGATAACTTAGACAAAATAACAACAATATGTCTTTATTTTCACAATTGGTCGCTGCACTGGAAACCATCTTCAGAATTGTGGTTGCCTTGCTAAAGAATTACAAGCATATAATCATTTTCATGTTGTGATATGTGTATCTAATACTTTATCTATTTTCTTTAAATTATTTAGAAACTATTTTGCCCACATGACAGAATTTAATGCAACATTAAGCCCCGTTTTCCCTGAAAGCAGCCAATATGTACAGATTTCAATGATCAACTTACCAATGTCATCGCACAAGCTGATTTAAACAATAGAATGGCCTTTATGTCCCACAAGCTATTAAACCTATTGTTTACAAAATTACAGGCTGTCGTCTGCGGCAGTGTACCAGTTAAGTATAAACAGAAACGCTTTAAGCATTTGTCGTCTGCTTAATTTGACTGGAGTTATCCACACAGGCAGTCATGTGTTACGGGCCCTACCCTAGCTAAGGCATACTGATGTGCAAAATTGCGTCTGCATTATTTGTGAGCTTGGTGGTGGTGGTTGTCGTGGTCGCGGTAGTGGTGTTGGTGGTGATGGTGGTGGTGATTGTGGTGGTGGTGGTAGTAGAAGTAATTGTAAAAGTAGAAGTAATAGTAATAGTAGTAGTAGTAGTAGTATTAGAAGTAGTTATAGTTATAGGTGTTATTGTAATAGCAGTAGTAGGAATTGAAGTAGTAGCAGTATTAGTAGCAGTTTTAATTGATGTTTATATTGTTTTCGTTGTTTTGTAAGTATTGTTTTTGTTGTACGTACCTTAAAAGAATATGCATGGAAACCATTTTGAGTTGAAAATTCAATTGCAGGTCATGTTCCGATTGCATGAGAATTAACCACACTGGCCGAGTTTGTGGAAACGTCCTTGTCACTTCTCTAAACGTGTGCGGTATTTCGGGTTTTCCCACCATTTGACCTCTTGAACACGTGTGTCCAACAAACGTGACCCGATCACAATAACCTTCAGAAAAAAACGAGTTGCAGTGACTCAAAAAAAAGTCAATGTTCCCACAATAGTGCAAAATGAGGGCATTGTTTATAAATTTATAGTTATTTGGTCAATCGAGGGAAACAATCGAAGAGTGATATATAAACAATGTCGAACGCATTCATGAGACCTGTTCATTATAATTGCAGTCCTGTGTATATAGATATACAAATGTATTAGATCATTTGTAGTTCCCGGCAAGGAACTAGAGCTTTGGTATCCAACTCATGTTCTACTCTTCCGTATATTTACTTTTCTTCAATGATTTATCACTATTCATCCTGATTAATTTTAACAAAAAACAATCTGCACAGTGTATAATTCGTAAAACGCTCTATATCCCTTTGATGGTCGAATCGATCGGCAATATAATATTGCATTTTTATTTTAAATAAAATAATCTTTAACCTAAAAAAGTCATTATTGAAGAAGTTCGTCATTAATTAAAAACGCACTCTATTAAATAACTGTACAGTGAGGTGTATTTTTTTTCGTTTAAGTACACGATGTGTATTGTGGTTTGATGTGACTCTGAAGCAGTCTGCACTATCGAACGTAATGGCGACGTATATAATTAATGATTTGTTATAAAGACATGAATTCATCAATATTTTATTGCTGCTTCTAGACAAAACTAGTCGCGACAATGAAAATTTGTATTGTTATGGCATAATGATGACAGGAATGTATTTAACGTCGACATGCCCCTTGAAGAACATTCCCCTTTTGTTTACGTTTCAGAGTTAACCTCGTTTGTAGTTTACGCCCTTGAAATATGTTTTCCGTTAAAGTCACGTGCATATCACAACAAACCTGACAAATGATTGTTCTCCGATTGTCAACGAATTTTAAACGACATCACGGATTTTAAAGTAGATCGTAGCCTCATCGGCGCCATACAAGCTTGTTAATATTAATATCAGTCAGCTGCTTTGTGACCTTCGGCGAGTTTTTTCACCTACCGTGGTATTTGTTTATGACTATTTTACATATTTAAACCTTCCGAAACAATATGAATCGCCTTTGGCAGAGACGACGACCTTTGGTTGTATTCCGCTTACTCACTTGGGGCGCGGACACAGAATCTGTTTTAAGTTACAAGTGGTGAAAGACAAGGGGTAATTTTTAAGGTATAGTTTCATCTATGCAATGCAATGTTCTAGCACATAATCAGTTTCGGTGATCGCACGCCTAACGAAAGCATTTGCACATGAATCAATATTGTAATGTAAGCTAAAACTGTTTTCCAATCAAACAATTATTTATCATCGTTATTAAAGGTCATGAAATAACGAATATCGGGCTTTCCTGACATTAATTTGATCTGGTCAACTGCAAGGGTAAAGCCTCGCAAAACGTGCTAACGAATATCGCTATGGTAATGCATGTTTAGTAGATTACTTTAGTGCAAATATTCTACAAATAGTTATTACAAATGACTATTAACATGCTAGATCTTTCACGTGATTAACTTCGATTCGATGTTAAAACAATCGACCATAATTTTGAAATTTATCCCGGCGACCGGCCCTTTGTTTATACAGTCAGAACGCCACTGGGTATGTTTTCAGACACTGTTTATGCGACAACTATCGAAATTTGATCACGGATTTTTGATATTTTTGAAGTATGTTAAGTCAATGTCTTAATTTGACATTTTTTAAGCATAAGTATTGTTACCTTCAAGAATAAAAACGATAAAAATATAATAAAGTGTATAACATATTATGTTCCGGTTGCACTCTAACAATTGTTGTAATTATTTAAACTGTCGCAATGTCACACGGCGAATTGATGCAAATTTAACACCTTGTTGGTAATGAGTAATTAGTGTGCTTGATAAATTGTTTCAATTCACGTGCATATATCTATCATCTATCCGATCTGTGTCTTGTTTTTGTTAGTGTTTCGGTGTCGATCAGAATGTATACAAATGTTTCCTCGCTAATAGATTAGGAATTAAACATATATTGGCAAATGTATTCATCATCTATGGTAATTTTATATATCTGCTTTTTGTGGTAATATGCAACAAAAACATCTACAAAACAACAAAAACAACAATAATAGTGGTGACCAGAGATATTTGTCGCATTAAGAAAATAAGGAAACATTTTATATACTGTTTGACATTTAAATTGTTCGCTATTTCCTGTTAACCAAGAAAAAGGATTCGTTATTTTTCAAATGTCTCAAGTGCGTTTTTTCTTTATATCATATCATATCGTGCGCATGTATTCCGTTTTTGCCCTTGTCATTTCATTGCAGGTATATGGGTCTCATATACAACAATATCCGGAACCTGTATAGGAACAACGTGTACTTCAAAATATAACGCATGGCATGACACATGGGCACTTTTCGCATGCCGTATAAAAATGTGCAAGAACACTAAAGGCTTTTTATTTCGTTGTTTTTTTTTCCTACCTTTTAACAATCACGTGTACCACGTCGATAAAGAAACACGTTTCCTTACGAAGGTTATTTTCGTTGGCGGATACATATCCGGTTTTTCTCTGAAGTACGCCATTGTTCATTTCGACATGAACGAATTACATTACATTGCCAAGGGTCGTAGCATTAGTCAGAAATAAAAAGTCACTGTCAACACCGTAAATCAGAGGCACGATTTTCAATTAGCAATCGTGCCAAGAATTAATTATCAATCAACTCCTTAATTAACAGCATTCGTTGAATGCAGAAGGCACGCGGGGTTGACAGTCTTGTCAGGAAACTGCATGCCAAGATGACACGCGGCATTGCTTGTTCATTGTTTTAATAGGTAAACACAATCACAATTCATTGTTATGGTAGCTTCACATTCCCAATATTGACTCAATTTTAAGTCATAATGCGTGTTATCTGGAATAAATTATAGTTACGACCTTTATCTGTTTGGTCATTAATATCATTTTCGGCATCTGAATAAATAGTACTTCCGTTTCCAGATAGATATTACTGTGCATAGGACACATGTTTATTGTTGTTTATTGAATGATATATATATATATGTGTTTGTTTGTTATTAGCAGCCTGTTTGTTTAGTACCATGCTTACGGTTCGTAACATAAGTATTGCTAACTAAAGGCATCTTAAATATGTGAACCATGTGCGTATAGTCCCCATCGCATTTGCGACGTCCACTGTTAAAAAATCACAAAAATGCTAAATTTAATGGTGATACAATGTTTCAAAGAAGAGTGTCTTAACTTCACAGGAAACTCTTTAATTTGCTGCTGGTAATCTGCTTGAAATTTCTATTACGCATTTGTGATTATTCATTGTGAAACAATTGCAATGCATGCACTCGAACTGAAGCGAAATGTGGGCCTATGCAAAGACACTGGCCTTCCGCTTTCTTCCATGTAAACAGGATGCGGCACACTTCATTAATCTTCTCTTTGATGTACCGCTCAATGTGCATGCTCTTGAAGGTCTTCCATTTTGAATCCCTTTAAACGTATTTTAGCAACGTTTATGCAACGGTATGAACTTCCTGACAAATGTTTGTTTTCAGTTTTAAACACGGTCAAGGCGGTAGCAATATAGTTCTAGCCAACGGCACACACTTGTAGATTGCGTGCTGAACGGTTGTGGAGATGCATCATTCTTTCCATGCCTGCGGAGAACCTTCTTACCGATGACACGCGTGTAAATTAAAGTTAAATAAATGAAAATCTGGCTAGTTGTAAGGATTGCAATCAGAATAGTGTGTCATTGACAATTGTTTATAACCTTAGAAATTAAAAACTTTTACCCTCTGTATTTTGAGCCAATATTGGGACTCATCTAAGTACAGTATTATTTTATTTTGACTGATTTGTAAATAAAATATTGGCGAACATAAAGTCTGCTCTTAACTTTATAAGGTTTAAACAAAGTCCTTGAAGAGTTCAATACGTGGCCTGGTCTTGGGATTGGTATTTTTCTAAATGTTGTTCTGTACTTTCAGTTGAGGGTTTTTCCGGTTTCCAATGACTCTTGTAGTTTTTATTTTTTGTTACATCAGTCATAATTAACGATGAAATAATTATTGCTAACACAAAGGACTCGGTGTCTTTGAAAAATAAATGCTTTTACAAGTAAGTCCATAACAAACAGCTTCTAGATGTTTTTATGTGCAAAGATAGTTCTTCTATTGTATCCATTATTCCGTCTCTTATCTGCGCGTTAAGTGGGACGCATGTATGATTTAATCTTCCATTAGAACTTGCATCTGTTTATTCAGTTGATGGTTAATAAAATGACGAGACGGTAAGCTATCTATGTTAGAAAGGCTGCATGTGTGTCAGTTCGGCAAATATGTTCGTCCAATATCTGTTACAGCGAATGCTGTTACGTCTTATCTGTGCGCATCCATCATTTGCAAATTTTAACAAGGCGATTTATTCAGGACTTCACATATATCAACATTCGTGACTTAACATGACGGTAAATCTTTCTGCAAAAAAAGAGAGAGAGAAAAGGCATTTACGTTATGCCACATTGTATAAGGCAGCATATATGGAAATTATGGCTGTTTTGATAATCAAAATGTATAATTATGCTTGATGTACAACTTAAATGACACGATTTAAAAGTAATATATATATATATAAACATTACAAAACGTTCGCGACCTAATGCTCTCGTCAGAAATATAATATTTTTTAGTATAATTATATGAAAGGCAAATCTTGTATATCACGATTATCAACAAGATGAGAAAAGTATTTTGAAAGTAAGAAGTACAAACCACAATACACCATTAATTGTATTTAATCACGTTTTAAGTGTTGAATGCATTTTTGGCAATGAAATCTTAATTGAAGAAATCACAAAAATGACGCATCGAAATTTGAATTTACATGTACTTTTAAATGACATGTATAAGCATTTCACAACAGCTATGACATAGTTCTGTCCCAAAATACTTAGTTATTTATGTCACACAGTAAAACTTTTTCGTTAAGGAAAAACACTAAATCGCATTTTGTATACCGTCGCTACACTTTACGTTGTCGATCTTATATTCATTTTGCAAAATGTATAAACATGTTAATGTTTTGTTGAAAACAAAGAATCGTTCAGTATATCTACTGTCGTGGCGGCACATACGAGTCATGTATAAATAAGATTCCATTTTTCAAGTTACGATGGCATTATCTGACCTATATAATAAAGTTATACACATTTATACTGTTCAAATCATTCAGATCGTGACTGCCCCTCACGATCAAAAGATAGGGAAATATATTTTGATAGCAAAATGAAGAATTATTTAAAAACACAAATAATAAAGAAAGATACACAACGGACCTTGTGCAATTCGTTTTGGATCTAAGACATTTCAGGCTAGGTCGGATAAACACAAAAATACATTTATAAAATCCAAACAATTTGTTTTAGTATCAATCATTCTGAATATGATAGATTGTGTAATAGGTGTCATATAATTCAGAGCCTCCTATCTCCGTGCATGTGGTTCGAAACTGATTGTAGTTTACTTTTGTTTTATATACCAACGAATAAATAGACAGATGCACTCATATATGGAGCAAATATACAATTTCATGTTTGGCATGTATTCCAAACAGAAAATACACATGAAATGAATGCTATTTATTAATTTGTTAAACTTCCTCAGTAAGAATACAACAAATATATATAGAAAATATGTATACACGTGTGTTGTGAACTTTTAAAGGTATATCTTATACACATATATTGCAACATTCTGTATGAACTTTGTCACAATATAACATCAGGCATAGCCACACAAAGCTGTAAATGACGAATCATGTGTCTTATCTTTAATAAACTTCGTCATATGTGATTCATTTATGAAACATTAGATGACGGAAACATCCTTAAAACACGCCAGTATGATAAAGTATTTATTTCACAATTGCTGTTTGAAAGTGTATAACATAGGTGGCACGATGCCATTAACCTTAAGCAATACCTTACCAAGACATCTCAGCATTTCAAATAACGTTAAATTGGTGTCATTTTTTATAATAAATATAGTATGAATTAAATATTATATTAATATTAAAGTAACGGTATTTTTAAAATGTTCGTGTACTAATTTTTAAAAGTGCCTTATGCCCAAATTGTAATGGTACTAAAAACATAAAATAAAAAAAACGGGCATTTAGTTTTATTTGTAGATATACATTGTAGTTAGATTCTGCAATCATTAACAAACTAGCAATGATTATAGTGAATTTTTGTAATGGAAAAAAAGAAAAGCATATAAGTTTACAAGAAGACAACGTTTAAACTGTGTTTTGTTAATTATGTGAACCCTTTTTTTAGCCATAAGCGCTTTTTCCAACAATCAACTTTCATTTGCAAACAACTATGTTATCTTTAGTTGGCAACGACACAACTCCTCTGGACATGTAGTTACTACAAAGTGGGACTTGAACTCGACACGACGCACAATCCCATTCACGGCGAGGACGTCTGAAAAGAAAATTCGAGACACAATTAGACTAATTGTTATTGAATACATATTGTGTAGTTAATGAGTAAAACAACTGCTTTTTATATATTGATATAATATGTCAAAATTTCATGGTTGATTTAATTTGTTTGTGTCCTTATTATTATGCATTATGTCTTAATTGCAATAATGTGTTATAAAATGTAAATGTGATTTGGATTCAACATCTGTTTCACTAAGTATTAAAGTAAATTTAAAATGTACCTGTATTATTTTATAAACACTTAAAAAGCTATAATATTGGTTATTACTTCAAACTCTAATACTGTGTATGCATTCATTCAATTAGAAAAGTCAAATGAGGTATTGTATACAAAATTTTGGCAGAGAAAGAAATGTGTAATACGTAGCGTTGTGAACAAACGTCTATAACAATGTCTCTATGTTACCCAATATAATTCCCACTTCTGTCTAGTGCATCGTATATTATTAATGTGAAGTAACTACTAATCGTTTTATACAGAACAACATATGGAATATTGTGTTGTATAAACATTTCTTAATTAAAAAAGATGTTGATTAATTTTGCAATTAGTTTTATGAACAATATTGTTATAATTACTATGTATAGTTTACTGCTTTTAAAAATATATAACATATTTTAATGCAAAAATAAGGTTGGAATGTTAATTGATATGATCGATGAAAAGCGTTATCCTATATAGCGGCGTTATAGAATTCGAATGATTTATTATTTTAGCATAACGTTAGAAACTGTTTTCATGGAACATGTTCTTTGTATACAGTATATTTTGAAGTTACTAAAGAAGTGATACATTTGAGCTTACAGATCACCTCAACACAATGCGTGTCTGACGTATTAAATTTGAGTACTCTCCCAGTGTCTACCGTAGCACAACCGTTGTCTTCCATTAGTTTACAAAATGCGTCTCCGACTTAGTCTAATGAACGTACCTGGTCTTATGTTACTAATATTTAGCATTTCTTATCTACACCATAAAGATTGAGTGTCCGTAATTGTCCATAACTAGACAGCGATCATGGCTATTAAGACCATGGCCTGTTATCTTGTTTGCAGTATATATAGCGCAGCAAAGTGAGAGGGGTGCCATAGAACTCACAATGTTGCCCGCTCTTGTTCTTCTTCTTGTGTATAACTTGTGTTGTACGCATGCCGATACGTTTCCTCCCGAACGAATGGACGGCACTATTGGGCATGACTTGCTGCAAGAACTACTGAAGCGTATGGATGCAAAGGACGACGCCATTAATGAGCTGCGTGGAAATATGAACACTTTGTTGCTCCAGATTGGTGCACAGGATGTCATTATCAACGAACTGCAAAAGAAAGTACATGAACACGAAAATGCGATCAGTGTGATGGAGCAAAATCAGAAACGACAGGATGCAGACTGCAACAAACTTCAAAAGGTCGTGGAAGTCATACAACTAGAAAATGTAAAATTGCAGAAATCATATTCGAAATGCGCCAGAAAAATCCAGACGTTATATGGGGCCATGAAGAATGTCATAGAAACAAATAAAAAGTCATCAATCTTCAGCCAAAAAAAAAATTCAAACCACTTCAAAGACGATAACAATGCTAGTGATGATAACGTGGCAATTAGATCTAACAAATCTGAATCTTCTAAAACCGCCATCCATAATGGAAGCGAGGCCATCGGAAAGAACCAAAAAGGTAAATATTTTTCTCCTGCTTTGAGAGTGTTTAAACTTCCATGCTTATAATTTAACGATTTTAAATTCCATTCCTTATATTATTATTATTATTATTATTATTATTATTATTATTATTATTATTATTATTATTATTATTATTATTATTATTATTAT
>VMBQ01012036.1:0-19884 GCA_007657795.1 Dreissena rostriformis | reverse complement strand
TATTATTGGCTTACATCAGGGGCATATATTTGCAAACTGGTGATTATTTTATTATTTTTTGATTACTTAACGCAATTGAATTTAAAATGTAACTTGATTGAAAGTAAATTAAAAAAGATATATATATATTAATGAATTTGCAATTCTAAGATTAATTCAGTCTTAAATTAAATATGTTCTCGCCGATAAGAAGTCTGGCGCAAGATGACACAAGCCATGGGAATACATATAAATGAAACTATAATAACATTTTAATTTGTATTTCGGCTTGACAGGGACTTCATCGGGGAAGATTTCATAGTGGAAGACCTCGTACTGGACGGGGCTAGCCAAATCGTCTTCGATGATGATGATGATGATGATGAGATGATGATGATGATTATGATGATGATGATGATGATGATGATGATGATGATGATGGTCACGCGCATGAGTTGGGACTTCTTTCAAATCCAGAGNGTGTGCGTTTTAGAGAGACCCTCGCGTTTGCAGAATTGTTTCACGAACGAAATTTGTTTTAGTTTCTAGAAACGTTTTTTCACGTAAAACGGTCTTAGAAAAATTCAATAAAAATGGTGTAAGCAATATTATTGGGAGAAAATGTTAGACAAAGTTTATAAATGAAAATTTGAAAGAATTACCAAATACTAAATATCTATTTCATCTGCCCAAAATCAGGTAAGACTTCAAAATGGTCAACCGTTTCAACACGACGGCTGTCAATGCGAATTTAATTTAAAACTGTGTAAATATTAATTTAACTTAAGCGAAAACCGTAGAATTTGATTAATATTAGGAATCGTTTCCCATGTGAATTCATAGTATGCATTAAATAATAATCAAGTAAAAACCATAGAATCAGTATTTATTTTTTTGCAGTATTTTTCTGTTGATGAAATAAGTGCACATTTCTACATTTATTTTTTTATGTTTACAATTATAGCGTCATTTACAAACAAATCTGTTATAAATAGATATAAAATATGTTATTTTTAATACTTGCCAGGCGCATATGAGATTTGAACAAGACATCCATCTGCTATTACTTTTAATGAACATGAACATTTCAATTCTTCTTTATATGATCAAGGTTTGAAATTAAAGACTTCAAATGGCGCTAAACGCGGATATTAAGACTTTATTTTGCAAGTAATGTGTGTGGTTTAATTGTGTACGATAGTGTTAAGATATCAATACTAATATTGAATATTAAATTAATATTAAAATTAGAAGAAGTGTTTTGTGGACTTAAATATACCATGCTCTATGTATTTTACACGGAGAGTGACAAACATTAAACATTGATAATTTGAAATCAAAATAATGCAATTTTATTAAATATAATATGTGTAAATCATTAAGATTATTTAAAGGGACTTGTTCATAGATTTTGGCATGTTTTGATGTTTGTCATAAAATGCTTTAAATCGATAAATATAAACATCATAACTAAAGAGCTACAATATAAAAACAAGAATAATGGTAAAAAAAAAAAGTTAACCAGACCAGGGCTCGAACCACTGACCCATGGAGTAAAAGCCAAGCGCCGAAACCACTCATTCGTCCGTCTTCACGTGTGTATGTGTGTAATTCAGAGTTTATGTTCGGGTCGTCGTTGATACATTATGTGCGGACCTGACCATCCCTCTTCACATGGATTGCCATTTATTTTGTACTTTGTATAACTATCCACGTGCAGTTACAAAATATATCGATAACATTAGAAATCGAAATGTTTAGATCGTTTCGCGTCTGAGACGCTTTATCATTTTATCAATTTCTAACGATGATTTTTCCTAAACGAAAGTATTTTTCAGTTAAAGTCTGCGGCATTAGTGTTCTTTCGCACACTGATGTATATTGTTCATTTATTTCTTTAATCTGTGACAACAATTTGAAAAAATCTTATTTTGATAAACTGTGAACAAGTCCCTTTTTTGTATTGAATTATATGTCATTTAAAGTGTTATCCACGAAATAGGTTGTGTTTAAAGAGTCATTGGATAGATTTTGGCTCCATTTCTTTGTGATTTTGTTGACTTATTAAAAAGTACAATTTTGCAAAGATTTTTATTAATTTCTATAGGGGGTAGATGAATTGATTTTGTAAAATTACAACAGGAACATTTATTAGTAAGGTAGAGTGTTGTATGTTTTAGATTTGGTTTATTTTTAGGTTAGGTCTTCGGTATTTGTATAATATAAAACGTATAAGATTTATGGTTTTCTGCATATATATATATATTTAGCTTTATATATAATGTTAATTTGTTAATATTTTTTACATTAATTAAGCCGTTAGCATTCTAGTTGGCCGTTATAATGACCAGAAACAGCTTGAAGTGTATCTATTAACAAATCTTTAATTTTATTAAATTTTACCTTTACTTCCTTGTGCCGGAGGCTTCTACAGTGTCACCGTCAAAAGAACATGTTTAACTGTTCAGTATTTGGGCAACATGAATACTTCATTGAATGAATTGTCCTGACCACAAATGCAATCAGTTTATAAACAAATTATTGTGTTGGTTACAATGACTAACATTTCGAACAAACGTATTATATTCGTCGCCGTGAGTGCTCTGAGTGTGTTAACCATATTGTCGTTATTTGCGAATGACGCTGGAATATCGTGTAGAAGCTCACATACCGTAAGTATGATTTTTCTTTAAATAAAAATATATATGAACATATTTGGAAAACATTTTTAAAGCGTTGTAAGCCTCTCTCCTCCATTCCGAAGAGAATTTTTATGGCGACTATAGTGATCGCGTCCTCGCTTTGTCACATTGTCCCGCTGATTCGAAGTTTAACTTTAAAAGCCTCCAAATTATACTTTATAGATTGTGAATAAAATGGCAATGATGATGATGATGATGATGATTGTGTTGTTGTTGATTACGATGATCATGATGATGATGATGATGAGGAAGATGATAAGGAAGATGATGACGGTGAGGATAATGATGATTATGATGGTGGTAGTGGTGGTGGTAGTGGTGGTGGTGGTGGTGGTTGTGGTGGTGGTGGTGGTGGTGATGGTGGTGGTGATTGTTGTTGTTGTGGTGGTGGTGGTTGTGGTGGTGGTGGTGATGATGATGATGATGATAATGATGATGATGATGATGATGACGATCGATGATGATTACGATGACGATGACGATGACGATAATGATGATGATTTAAGTATATATAATGACGTTCTAGGCATATTTCGCACCTTTTTATAAAATCATCGTAAAAGAGCATACATTAAAACTAAAATTAGTTTACTTCAGTGTAAGATTGTATTATCATTTCATTTTGGGTCGTATACAAAACGAATTTCACTTGTAGCGGATCTCACACTTAAATCAACAATATCCTCTATATCATCTGATTTTAAAGGGGCAAGACAACCAGCGGCCTAAGGCGGCCGATTTTACGATCCCCAGCGATGAGGTGTTGGCCAACATGACCAGAGCGGACTGGTTAAACGTGTTCTGGAAGTAAGAGCATAGATATACGTACATGGCCCGTGTTTATACCGTCTTTTCATTTTTTATTGTGCATTCGACAAAACGAAACACGAAAATCCACTCATATCAGTTCGTATTCCGATTTCCAATTAACCAAGACAAAAACAAAATAAGAAAAACCTATTGTTTCTTAATAACGTTTTTCTTTGTACTCATTATAAAACACAATGTACGAAACTTATTTATGTTTTCATTCCTTGTTTCAACGTAAATATTACGAAAATAAATGTGTGTAAATTGAATGGTGTTTTCCCGTTTAACGTTTTTCTTAAATAAAACTGCAAACGAGTGGGACTGCTGTTTTAGGATATACATGTAGATCATTATTGACGTTCTCATGCACTTCTCCCTCGTTTTTACGAATTTGCCTTTACATGAATAGTCAACCCAGTACTTTAGTTTAAACTCGGTTTCAAAGGCTCCAAATCCGTATTTATACCGATGGCTAATTAAAGACCTTAGTGCTTATAAGAATAAAGGGTTTCTATCCAATATTAATTGTTGCTTTGGTATATTATTTTATTTGGTATTGAAATAAAGACAACTTCGGTTTTGGTTGTGTTTGAAGTAGCAAGCAATTGTAACAATGCATTGAGTCGTTATTAAGGGTAATTCAATAACCCTGTGCTCGACGTAACTTAAAACACGGCTAATAATTGTAAATGACTTATCAATTTGTCAGAAATGTCAACATGGACAAGAAAAAGAAAGGGACCTGAAACAGAACATTGGGTTACTCCAGCTTTGATAGTTTTGCCATTTGAAAAAAAAAGAAATTAAAAAAAAAAATTTGGGTCTATTATATGTGTCGAATTCTGAGAAAACTGGGCATAATGCTTGTGCGTAAATTGTCATCCCAGATTAGCCTGGGATGACACTTTACGCACATGCATTTTGTCCAGTTTTCTCAGAACACGACACATATATAGAGCTTAATCGAGGGGCTCCGACTGTCTTCCTGCCAAGCGCCTGACATAATGATAGGAATCATTATTAAAAATGTTCATTAGTTAAAATGTTTTCTGAATCAAAACTAGAGTGTTCTCAATTTACAGTGGCGACAGTATAATAACACTTTAAAAACCTACTCAAGGCAACAACTTATGTGAACAAGAAAACCGACACGTGGTAACGATTTTTTAGTCGTTTTAAATTATATATACATATAGAGTTAATCTAATAAGGCGTTGGAACAGCATAATTAACGCGTGGTCACAACAAAATCAAAATCAAAAAGCACGCAGTTTGAGTTACAAACTCGTGGAAACGACAAAAAGGCAAACACACAATCGTCACATCTGTGTCGATGTAGCTCAGACATTCATATAACAATGACTCAATGAGTCGCGTTCTGAGAAAACTGGGCATAATGCATGTGCGTAAAATGTCGTCCCAGATAAGCATGCGCAGTCCGCACAGGCTAATCAGGGACGACTCTTTCCGCCTAAACTGGATTTTCGCTAAGAAGAGACATCATTTGAACGAAAAATTCCATAAAAGCGGAAATTGTCGTCCCTGATTAGCCTGTGCGGACTGCACATGCTCATCTGGGATGACAATTTACGCACAAGCATTATGCCCAGTTTTCTCAGAACGCGACTCTTACTATGATAATTATTCGTTGACAACACGACTTGTTGCTTATGGATGATAAGGCATTATGATGAGGCATTGTGCAACGAATGTACGCAGATTTTTGATGGTAGATTATTTCCGTGAATCATTTTTTAAGTGGTACGGTTTGTATGGATGGAATTGAATTAAAATGATAAATTGACGTTGTTTTGNATGCGTGTAAAGTTCGTTAAAAAAAAACGATTAAACAATATTGTTGTACCGCCCAAATGTTCACACAATTGTTAACTTCAGCAATTTCTTGAGTGGTGTGATGCTTAAAGATTTAGTATAAGACTGTCGTACCTAAGGGAGAGGAATGCGCGCAAAAAAATCCTCTCTCCCAAGACAACAGCACTACTCGTTTTTCGATTGCTGTTTTATCAAATCATTAACGTTAAACTGGAACATACACTTTATTTCAATTTTAAAACATAGATTTTCTTAATATTAAGATTGAAACGAAATAAAAATAATGAAATAGTTTCTTATTTTCTTTTAAAATTAGGAAAACGAAAGAAGCTTTAAAGAAATCAGTTTTATATTTTTTTATTTTTTTATTTTGTTTTGTTATGTGAAAATTTGATAACGATGTGTTCATTATCGTGTTTCGTTTTATGGTTACTTTACCTATTCCAGAAGTTATCAAATACAAATTATATATTTTTTGTATTAATAAATGACAAAGGTCCTAATAAAAATATGAGAATATATAGTGGTAACTTTTCCGAATAGTAGAAGTATTCCCATTAAATCTATATTGAATGCAAGCAAAGTTGTTTGTCGAAGTACGCACATCGATAGTCGTTACCTGACATATTTCAGGAGTATTCTTATTTTATTTATATTTGAAAAGAAAATCTGTGTAGATATATTCAATATTCTCATGACATCTATAGATATACTCTAATGATGGCAATATTCTTAGTGGAAGAATGTGAATAGATAGTCGTTCCTTTTCCGAATGATAGAATCTCTATCCGCTTGCTTTTTAACGAAGAAAAAAACTATATAAAAATGTGCTTTACCTTTCCAAATTCATAATAAACAATTCTTCGAGTAGTCAGTGCGCTATGATGTTTGTTGCAGGTACATTAACCGCCTCCAGACGCTGTGCAAGGACGTGATCAGAGTCGGGACCCTAGCGGACGGGGGAAAGGAGATCTGTGTAGACGAGCCGTACAGACCGCGTGCTCCGTGCATCATATACTCGTTCGGGTAAGTGCACTTGATCAGGGTAGGGACCCTAAAGGACGGGGGAAAGGAGATCTGTGTAGACGAGCCGTACAGACCGCGGGCTCAGTGCATCATATACTCGTTCGGGTAAGTGATCAGAGTCGGGACCCTAGAGGACGGGGGAAAGGAGATCTGTGTAGACGAGCCGTACAGGCCGCGGGCTCCGTGCATCATATACTCGTTCGGGTAAGTGATCAGGGTAGGGACTCTAAAGGACGGTGGAAAGGAGATATGTGTAGACGAGCCGTACAGGCCGCGGGCTCCGTGCATCATATACTCGTTCGGGTAAGTGATCATGTGGGGACCCTAGAGGACGGGGGAAAGGAGATCTGTGTAGACGAGTCGTATAGGCCGCAGGCTCCGTGCATCATATACTCGTTCGGGTAATGCACGTGGACACAACATTATATACATATACTCGATTTGACTGATCTGACGGATTTACATAATTTTGCGTGGTGCACTTCAACTATTCGTTAGGTTGTGTTCGCATTTCTCTTAGAAGCACATTATATTACCGTTCGGGAGGATGTACACTATTTGGCTTGTTGTACTTTATTTATCTGGGAAGGTTTACTTAATCCGTTTTGTTGCACATCAAACACAGGTTTGTATGTTTAAACTTAATTTGACTAGTACTATATCATATACCGATTAGGTTAAAGCCGGCCGAGTTGATATTTCTCACAACAATTTGGTTTTCTCAACTGACCGGAATTGATCAGTTTCGTCAGATACATTCTAAAGCTTAACTCTTCCATACTGATTTTCGCAGTAATTGTGTCAAAAAATGCCAAATGCATAAAAAATACGAAACATAATCATGTACATAACGGAATCCTCAAGACTATTATTAACCTGTGACGTATGCACGCTTTGGGTCACGTGAGCGCCAATTTAACGTGATTTCCACTTCCGCGCCTTTCAAAACAAAGAAGAACTACTAAATAACAAGGTTTCTCCATGGCAAATGGCGTTGTAAACAATGATTCAATTGTCACGTGGTTTTACATGTGACCCGCGCGTGTTTAAATTTAGATCATTTCTGTCCATGGACAGAAATTGAAAAGCCCTATCTTTGTACCGAATTTGGGCATTTCTTGACCGATTTTGACCAAATATTGTGCACAGCTGACATAAATACCAGTACATTTTGACTCATTATCACTTTTTTGCGACACATAACAAAAATGGGAAAATATACCAACATCAACTCGACCGGCTTTAAACGCACGTAGTTTTGCTTGGTGCTTATTATATACCAGTACTCATTTGGGCTGTGCACATAGTTTGGCTCGGGGTAATTATATGCTCCTTCGGCTGGGCGTTTATAAGTTGGCTTTGTTCACATTGACGTATTGCACATTATATAATTCTTCGTTCGTTGTACAAAATTTGGCTTGGTACACATAATATACTCATTTAGACTGGGTGTAGAAATTTGGCTTTTAGAACATTGAAATATTTCTTATTTTGTAATCATTCGGGCTGTGAACATAAGTTGGCTTTTTGTAGCATTATATACTCCTTTGGCTGGGTGTACATTGGATGGATTGGTGTATATTTTATACTCGTTTCGTCTGGAAGCACATAAGTTGGCTGATTTATTAAATATTTCATCATTCTTCGGGNCATAATTTTGCGTGGTGCACTTCAACTATTCGTTAGGTTGTGTTCGCATTTCTCTTAGAAGCACATTATATTACCGTTCGGGAGGATGTACACTATTTGGCTTGTTGTACTTTATTTATCTGGGAAGGTTTACTTAATCCGTTTTGTTGCACATCAAACACAGGTTTGTATGTTTAAACTTAATTTGACTAGTACTATATCATATACCGATTAGGTTAAAGCCGGCCGAGTTGATATTTCTCACAACAATTTGGTTTTCTCAACTGACCGGAATTGATCAGTTTCGTCAGATACATTCTAAAGCTTAACTCTTCCATACTGATTTTCGCAGTAATTGTGTCAAAAAATGCCAAATGCATAAAAAATACGAAACATAATCATGTACATAACGGAATCCTCAAGACTATTATTAACCTGTGACGTATGCACGCTTTGGGTCACGTGAGCGCCAATTTAACGTGATTTCCACTTCCGCGCCTTTCAAAACAAAGAAGAACTACTAAATAACAAGGTTTCTCCATGGCAAATGGCGTTGTAAACAATGATTCAATTGTCACGTGGTTTTACATGTGACCCGCGCGTGTTTAAATTTAGATCATTTCTGTCCATGGACAGAAATTGAAAAGCCCTATCTTTGTACCGAATTTGGGCATTTCTTGACCGATTTTGACCAAATATTGTGCACAGCTGACATAAATACCAGTACATTTTGACTCATTATCACTTTTTTGCGACACATAACAAAAATGGGAAAATATACCAACATCAACTCGACCGGCTTTAAACGCACGTAGTTTTGCTTGGTGCTTATTATATACCAGTACTCATTTGGGCTGTGCACATAGTTTGGCTCGGGGTAATTATATGCTCCTTCGGCTGGGCGTTTATAAGTTGGCTTTGTTCACATTGACGTATTGCACATTATATAATTCTTCGTTCGTTGTACAAAATTTGGCTTGGTACACATAATATACTCATTTAGACTGGGTGTAGAAATTTGGCTTTTAGCACATTGACATATTTCTTATTTTGTAATCATTCGGGCTGTGAACATAAGTTGGCTTTTTGTAGCATTATATACTCCTTTGGCTGGGTGTACATTGGATGGATTGGTGTATATTTTATACTCGTTTCGTCTGGAAGCACATAAGTTGGCTGACTTATTAAATATTTCATCATTCTTCGGGCTGTGTACATAAGTTAGCTTGGTCAACATTATAAAAACGTTCAACTGATTGTACATAATTTTGCTTGGTGTACATTATATAACAATTCGGCTACGTGTACATAATACGTTGGCCTGGTGAAAATTATGTACTCATTCGTGCGGTGTACATAATTTGATTTAGTACACATTGTACCATGATTAATTGTGTGATGCTTTTCTTTCAGGATTAATAATAACTTTCAGTTTGACAACTCTGCCGTGGACTTGTTTGGTTGTGACGTGTATTGCTTTGATCCCAGGTATGTGAAATATCGTAGAACTATATAAATTTCATTCAAATCGTCTACCTTCAATTCACTATTCACATCTGTAGTGTGCTCAGAAAGTAGTTCCGTATAGGTCACGTGGTCCAATGACAATAGACTTATCACGAATAGACTTAACTCTGAATGGGCTACATTTTAAAGAAATAAAAAAATCAGTTAGAGGTAACTCCTGAGGTTCCAGCAAGTTGGGTTTCACTTACCAAGAATTACATACTGCTTAGAGGAGAGATATAAATGTAAAATTCATCCAGGTCGGCTGCTGGAAAATAAAGCACCAGATAGAGGTGTGTTATTTTTGTCTAGCCCTGAGGTGGATAAAAATCGTCAGCGTTGTTTAAGTGGTGTTTTTCAACGTCTATAAATGGCACAGTTTTTTAAAGTGTTAAATTGCAAAATATAACTGACACAAATCGATCTCAAAGTTCTTGCATAAATGTTTTCTGATTTCTAGCATGAGGAACAGCTCTGGTCGCGTCTCGGAACATATTTGGTTCTATAGATGGGGCCTGGCGGGAGAAAATAAAGTGAATTCCAAAGGATGGACTCTAAAAACACTGGACGCCATTAAACAAGAGCTGGGGCATTCCAACGTAAGACACTTTCATGAAGTTTTAATAATAATAATAATAATAATAATAATAATAATAATAATAATAATAATAATAATAATAATAATAATAATAATAATAATAATAATAATAATAATGATAATAATAATAATAATCATCATAATCATAATATAATGGATAATATTATATTATTATTTTATTATTATTATTTTTATTATTAATATTATTATTATTATTATCATCGTCATCACCATCACGATCATAGTCATCATCATCATCATTATCCACCACATCACGATCTTCATTAACAAATTATTGAACAACAATAACTTGAAAACTTTTGATAGGACATCTTAGTTTACTTTTTTTACAAGTCTTTTATGTACAATTTATTGTATAATTATATAATGTATTCGTAACGTTCTCCACTTAAAAATTACAGAAAACCATAGACATCCTAAAGGTCGACATAGAAGGCGATGAATGGGGGTCGCTCCTTCAGATGGCCCCGGCGGGGTCACTTCGAAATGTAAAACAGATCGCCATGGAGACGCACTTCCTGTCCAAGCATCCGCACTTGACAGAAGTGTACGGCCAAGACCAAATACCCGGAAATCTGCAGCTGTCTGCCCTTAGACAGCTGTACGAGGCGGGTTTCCGGATATTCATGAGGGAACGCAACCTCGTGCTGCACCAGCTGTGGCCCGGATTGAAAAGACCGATCACCACACTGAATGAGATTTCCTTGATCCAGGAATCATTCGCTAATGCGTAAGAAGAGGGCTTATTTTTGGATGCCCGACCGATCACGAGCATTTCTGAATAATTATATAGCTTCAATGGATATGTTATTGCTTGTCGTCATTTTAAGAATTAAAAAGGCTTCAGATGTTTAATGCGTTTTCTGTGCATTCGCATCGACTTTAAACCGGCTTTTAATGACATTGCTGTGAAGTGTTGTTTTTTTTTTTAGAAATGAAAGCGATTATATAAGATTTTTATGTCAACATTGTATTTTCTCATTATTTAACCAATGCATAAATATGAACGAAGAATGTTAAACAAAATATATTAAAACTGTTAAAGCGCCACAATTTAATAAAAGTAAAGAATGTTCTAGAAATCCGTTGCTTTGGCAAGCGCTTTACACGGTTTACAGAGAGGCCAATTTACTGGGGGCTAATTTTTACTTTCACTGCATTATTATATTTGTTTGCATCCATGAAGTTAATAGACATAAAAAGATGAAATTTGTCGCATCTTCATAAGGATGCAACTGTATGAGATTTTGTAATTTACAGAAGTGCACGTCGTATATTTTATTTATATTGTTACTTGAGTAACTAGCATGGTGGGAAACAGTGGTTTTCAATATATCAACTTCCAGCTGTCTCAGTTCGTAGAGCGCCGGACAACAAATCCGAGGATCGCGGGTTCGATCCTCGGCCCTGCCACATGTGTGTGTAGAGTGGTCATTAACCCTTTGAGCGCTGGAACCGGATTTTGAAGGCCTTTGCAAACAGTTTGGATCCAGATGAGACGCCACAGAACGTGGCGTCTCATCAGGATCCAAACTGTTTGCTATTCTGATAGTATTCTTTGAAAAAAATCGAAGAAAATGCTAATTTTAGAAAGTTAGCAGACAACATTTTAGCAGACGACAAATTTCCCAGCATGCAAAGGGTTAATTATATGCACTTAGGACTGGTAAACCAGCTATCTCAGGAAAAGTGAAGTTTGGGAAACTAACCGCCGTGACTGAAATACAATTTTGTTGAAAATGACGAAAAATCCAACTAAACAAACAAAACTTATCAATTGATGTGTTAAAAATGATTTTTAATAAATTATTTAGAAATGTCCATACTTGTGTGTGTATTTTGTGTTAGTGTTTATTTTTACATATTGCTCTTTTATATTTCGTAATTTTAACCTATCCGGAGAGTCGTGTCATGAAATGTTCGGAAACAAGTATATGTGAAGAATAGTTGAATATGCGTGCATCAATAAACAGGGTTAGCATACTTTGTACAAAACGACTTATTTATTACACAAAACTCTTTTGCTTTATTATGGAAGATGAAATAAATTAAAAGATAACATCTGAAACAACAATAACATAAATAACATAAACAGCAACATCATAAACGAACATTATCAACAACAATTCTTACAACAACTCATGCGGACACTTTAAATAAGACACACACATGCGACACTGCATTTTATTGTTCAACACTCAGGCCAATTACGACGTCACAAATTTAATGTAAATAAATAGGCATACAACGATTCAACAAGGTACATTAATATTGAAAAATAAGCGAAAAATTCACCACAAACAGTGAGTGTATATAGAATGTTAATGAGTCAAAGAATACAGGTCAATCAAGGAATGCCATGGTAGCCAAGAACTAGAATCTGGTTTAATATGCTGAATAAATTATTCTTCTCATTACATCCGAAATTATACTTCATCGCGCACCGGATACGCAGCGCTCTTAGGACCTGTTGAGCAACGCTGGAGCGGGCGGCGTGCGCATGTCAGGATCTTCCGGAACCGGATAAGCAGGTTCCACTTGTGGAGCAGCGACGTCCCTCTGCGCGCCGTTCATCAGCAACCGAAGCAGAAGTTCCGGTGGAGGTGGTGGAGTGGCCGTGTTTCCGATCTGCGGCACTAAATAGGTACCTTCTACACCCTCAACTGGCTCCTGCATTCGGATCTGCATTGGACGCGGCGTCCCCTGCTGCTGGCCTTCTGCGTTTACCAGAAGCGGAGTATCCATGTTGGTTTTGGGTGACTGAGAAACAACGGGAACCGGCGCGTTTCGTTTTGGCGGCGCATCACGGTCTATAACGACTTGCAGTGGAGGTGGTGCGAGGTCGCTCTTGCCGTTGTTAAGGGGCGGAGGGCCAAGATCCAGAGGCACGTTGTCAAGGATTATTGGCGCAGGGACGAAGTGTGCCTGGGGCAGATTGTTAGAGAGCGGTGGGGGAATCAACCCATCATCTATGTTCCCATGCGGCGTTGGGCCGTTGTCGGTATTAATTGTGTGGTGGCCGGGACCACCGATTTGCCCCGGCGAAAGTACTGGAGGTGGTACAAGGAAGCCGTTGTTCACAGCACCGGGAGGCACGGGAGCTCGGTGATTGGTCGAAGATTCGTCGTCCTCAGTGTACTCGCATAGTGGGCTGGGCTGCGGGATTTGTGGGGAGCCACGGGCCGGCGGCGGTGAATCGGTCAACATGTTCAACCAGATGATGCTGAGGCGCCTCTTGCAGTACTCCGTTATGAGGTCGCCGGCCTTCTCTTTGAGCTTTTCGATTTGAATTGGCGAACATTTCTGAAATAGCTATACTAGTTTGAATATGTTTGATCAAATGCGATCATCGTTATACGTCAACACGCATTCGAGAAATAATGAAGATCGGCATAACTTTCAGATATTATACGAATTATAATAATTAATTCCCACCGCCGGCTTGCACCAAAGGATCATAAAATGTTGACAGATAAATGACAGGCTACTAAGTGATCTACAGTTATGGCGGAGGAAGGGATTGCTACAAAGGCTCCATTGGGCGCTGTTTGCTAAGGTAACCCGGGTACACTTTAGTATACTAATATGTACACCGGGTACGGAAAATACGCGTGTAGGCTCCCGGTAATACTCCGGGATACTTTTTAGTATATTTTCCCCAGGAAATTCTACTTTGTAGAATACTTCAGAGTACCCGGGGTACTTTTAAGTAGTACTTGAGCCAAAAACTACCAATTGAGCGCTTCTTAGTTATCTACAATTACGACCTAGGAACCTGTGACTACTAAGTTATTTACAATTAGGACATTATCTACAATTAGGAAATAAAGACTTGTGGCTACTTACATCGGCCATTTTGAGGAACTCTTCCCGCTCCTGTTGTTCCAGTTCCCAGTACGGGTCGTAGTCGTTGATGAAGCAGGCTCGCATCTTATGGTCCCGCAACGCGGTCAATTTCTGCACATTAAGAAACACAAATGAGCCTCGTTCTGGGAAAACTGGATTTAATGCAAGCGCGTAAAGTGCCGTCCCAGATTAACCTGTGCAGTCCGCACAGGCTAATCAGGGACGACACTTTTCTCCTAAACTGGATTTTCGTGTAGAAGAGAATCTTTTAAACGAAAAATTCCATAAAAGTGGAATGTGTCGTCCCTGATAAGCCTGTGCGGATTGCACATGCTAATCTGGGATGACACTTTACGCACATGTATTAAGCCCAGTTTGCCTAAAACGAGACTCAATTATTGTTCAATTCATGGTCTCGACATACAGTCTTTAGCACAATAATTTTCTTATTATATGATATACCATTTTAGTTGTGAGCTGTAGGTGGCGTTTGAAACAATTTTGCTTCACAGTATCATAATATATCCCGTATTAATAGTTCATAGAGACTTGTTAAAAGCACACCATTACAAGTGTACGTATCACCGTTCAAAGTAATCGTCTTAAACGTGATCATAAGTAATAATGTTAACACGTTTTACAAAAATCAACTATATTTCTCATGTATATTTAATTTATGAAAGCAATTTGGCACAAACAAAAATCGCAGTACAAAGGCCACTTGTACAGTGTTATATCAGTAAGTCAAAATAATACTCTTCACACATTAATGACATACTTACAAAAGAAAAAAATCACAAATATATTTGCGGACGGTTATTTCTGACTTGCAAAAGACGATATTTTTTTTTCCACCGATATAATATGATTTGAAACCGAAAATTATTCAATGTATGCTAGAATAGTTTCAGTCTCAATGAAAGAAAATTACTTGTTTTTTTTTCATTAAAGTAATAGTCCAATTTTATAAAACTCATTTAATTACTTTTATTTTCGAAAACCTGTGGTTCGAATGAAATATATACTTTGCTGCTCGCTTCTTCAGAGGTTATACGCGCTGTAGCGTATAAAGAAACTAGACGATTTATAAATACCAATCTTTATTATACAATGATGTCTCAGCGTTTCTTATTTTTGTGTTTTTGTGGATTTTGGCAAACAAAAGTATCCCACCTTTGCCTTGTCCGAGAGGACATGTTGCGATTCTGGGATTCCGATGTTGAGTACTTCCTCCACGGGACGGGAAGTGATGATCTGCCATGACTTCCCGCAATACAGCAGCGTCTGAACAACAACAACACACAAGGGCTTTATTGAGCCTCGTTCTGGGAAAACTGTGCTCCATGCATGGGCGTAAAGTGTCGACCCCGATGAGCTGGTGAAGTCCGCACAGGCTTATCAGGGATAAAACTGTCCGTTTTATCAAAATTTTCGTTTGAAGGAAGTCGATTCTAAACGAAAGTTCAGTGAAGGAGGAAAGTATCGTCCGTGATTAGCCTGTGCAGACATCACAGTCTAATATGGGACGACACTTTACGCACATGCTTTAAGCCCAGTTTTCCCAAAACGAGGCTCAATATAAGATAAAAGGAAATACCCCACCGATAATATGCCAGTAAAAAGCGGGCTGATAATCTCCTACTGGTGTTAATATACCAGTACTTAGAAGGTGGGGTGAACCAATTGGTCGAATAAAACAAGATTTTATTCAGACATTAACACTAGAATTCAGACGTTTTAATTAGAGAGTTTGTGTGCGTGTGTTACGAAATCAGCGAGGGCATTTCGAGCCTAAGACTGCATTATGGGAGAGCCGCACCCGTCAACAACCAACAGGCAAGAAGTAAGGAGAGCTTGGCCCGTTTTCATTAAGAAACTTCGTTGAAGTCATCGAATATTTGACGAGTTAAATGGCAAATTTATAGAATGTGTTCAATACGCGACATATGTGTTCAATTAACCCTTTGCATGCTGGGAAATTTGTCGTCTGCTAAAATGTTGTCTGCTAAATTTCTACAATCATCATTTTCTTCACTTTTTTTGAAAGACCACTATCAGAATAGCAAACAGTTTGGATCCTGATGAGACGCCACGTTCTGTGGCGTCTCATCTGGATCCAAACTGTTTGCAAAGGCCTTCAAAATCCGGTTCCAGCGCTCAAAGTGTTAAAGACGTACAATAGGAAATAAACACTTAGATTTAAACCTTTTATTCACATGGTTGTCTTTTAAAGATACACATTGGTGAACGAGTGCTTAAGCTTTTAATGTAATCATTTTAGTGCGTTTTTATTGTTAAGCTGTGCTCAATACCACACATAATCATCGGGCCCCGATTTCTCAATAAATTCTTAATCCTTGTTTAAAAATATCTGACTGAAGTCGCTTATTTTCATAATCCATATTACTATGTTTAAGTTGATACTGTTCTACAAAATAGTATTTATGTTTTTTATTGCACATACAATATGTATTGTTATATTTTTCTTTATTTTCACACGTTGTTGCAATACAAAAACAGGGAAATAAGATAATCCTGTTAAAACACTTCCGAAATATAAGTCATGCTTAATAATTTTCTTTCTAGAAATCGACGCCGGTGGGCGGAGTTTAATCAAGCGTTGGGGTCCGTAATTAAAAATACAATTAAACAATTATACCACATTCTACAGAGTAAATTTAGTATAAAATGCGTGTACAATACCTTAAGCTCAAAACAATCTATCTAATTTTTAAATCGTAATGTTGCGTCTTTCAAGTAACTCCCGATGTGACTAATGGAAAATAATCCATCTGGGCCCGATTGCTCAAAACATTAACGGCCAGTTCATGTAACAGTCCGCTAACTTTAGACTCACACAGGTTTCTAATTGCGAGATAATAAATCTAATATGTGCACAGTTTTCATAGATTTTCGACACAGCCAGTGGATATGTGGTTGGCAGACACATGCCAACATAATAGACGGCTGTTTGCATGGTCTTCAAGCTCTTGAAAACGACAAGTATTTGTTAAACATCATATATGATACAATCAATTCCATGTTTAAAAACATATAAAATAATCAAATCTCGAGCAACATGCTGAGTAAACGTTCGTGTGTTAACTGATTTATCAAATTAAATTTAATAATTTATGCTAATAAAGTGTTTTATTCTTAGTCCAATATTAATAGTAAAATGTATTACCTGAAAAACTAACGCCAAACCTAAAAGCATCGTTGAAGCTTGCGTCGAAAACATTTCTGTCACAATGTTAGTGTACGTTTTGATAAAGATTTACCGAGCCGCCGGTTAAATAGGTAACCTTAGTTCGCAAGGACAAAAACTTTAAAATAAAAATAAGTTATTGATGTTGACAATTAGCAGAAATCTAAACATCGTATACTGAACGTTATCATCTCTCTGAACGCTTTGTATAAACCCTTATATGGTATATCAGCGATTAGCGAAAGAGGGGATGATCATTAATATGTTAATCCCGTCATCACGTGTTTGCTTAAGAGAGTATTAAAAGAATCTAAATTTGCACATTTGAATTAAATGCTGATAACAGAGTTTGAAGAATAAAACGGCAATCAATTCGTCACTACCTCCCAGTTTGTTGAATGCTTATTTGGATTGCAATTTATATATCCGTATCTGTCATTGCCCATTCCCAGATATAGACATTACGATATCGTTTCTCTGATTGAAGAAAAAATCGTGAGCGCGGTTTCACCCTGCAATGACAATATTTGGTCCTCGACTATTTAAGGGGCTCGTAAATTACCGTGTTTTTGTTATGTAAAATAGAAATTGTTTGGTAAATGTGGATTTTTTTCCAGACAGGTCGACACGCATAAATTTTAAAATCACCCCAAATCGTCGTAAATATCTCCTATCGAAATTAATATGTCCAAGGATCAAAAGGGTACACATACATATAAGCGCAGATTTATGGTTTAACGAGATGCGCTCAATTTAGAAAATGCCGCGACGCATGTGTTAAAAGGGTGCACTCAGTTAAGGAAAAGTCGTGACGCCAATTTAGTGTGTTTTGAATGCATTCCTTGCATATCTGGTTAAGCATGACAGCTCGTTTTAAAAATAGGCCCAATGTACATGTGATGTGAGGACACTTCATAATATTGACANCATTCTCGCCATCGTACTATCGCACTGCCGCCATCGTATTGTCGCACTGTCGTCATCGCACTGTCGCATTGTTGTCATCGTACTATCGCGTTCTCACATTCTCGCCATCGCGTTCTCGCATTCTCGCCATAGTATTGTCTCACTGTCGTCATCGTATTGTCGAATTCTCGTCATCGTACTCTCGCGTTCTCGCATTCTCGCCCTCTGGATATTAATTTGTTACCACGATGGCCCTAACGGTATTCCGTAATAAACCGCTAAGTGATTTAAATGTAAACAGTGGTTTAAAGAGAAGACAATCCGCAAGGCTGTCTGCATTGTACCAGTATAAACAGGCAGATGCGGTGATTATCGTTCCTGACGTAGTAGAGCAGACGCTCCTAGCGTATGACATGTACGTCATTCGTCGTCTGCATAAATTTATTGCAGGTAGTGCTGTCGCTCATGCAAAGCGTGCGCTCTCATTGGCCAATATCAATTGTCCAATACAACTACGCTTCGCCTAGCGTAGTTAAGAAGCACACTGACTAGCAAAACTCCCTCTACATTAGTTGTCCGCTAGCGCGAACAACTAAAAACTGCTTGTCGAAACTTAGTTTTCATGCTACCTAAAACAAGAGGACCCTGATGATTCCTTAACGCTCACCTTAAGCTCAGTAGTATAATACTAGTACTCGAGACCCCTGGTTTTGGTTTACTTTTAACGACAAGGGCATATCATGTCTATATAAAACCTTTCACACTGCCATACGGATGCAGTCAATTTTGACCCCAGCGGAATAATTTGAACCAACTTTAAAGCAGACTACTATCTGATGTTGCATAACACATATTACACACATGGGCAGTGTCATTAAAGATAATAACATTATTTAATTTAGTTTGCTTATGAAGTCTTTATAAAAATGCGATATCTGTTGCGTGGCCAGTTTTGACCCCATTGACATAATTTAAACAAATTCTGAAGATGACTTCTATCGGACGTTAAATACTAATCATATCAATTCTCAAATCTTTAAAGTTATTTTGCTACATGTCCATATTAAATCAAAGTACTGACAGTACTTGTGGGACGATGCTTTTGAAGAGGATGGATATAAAAGCATTAATTTAAGTTTATCTACATCACCAGAATTGTGTATGTGGGTAAGAACATTTTGGGTACGAAAACAATTTGGGTACGAAATTTTTGAGTACGAAAAAATTATGCCAAAAAAATAATTGGTATACGAAAAAAAAATGGGTACAAAAAAAAAACCAAAAAAAAAATGGGTACGAAAATTTTGGGTACGAAACAATTATGCAAAAAAAAAATTGGGTACGAACAAAAAATTAGGTACGAAAAAATCCATTCAGCGAAACTGGAAGGTGGGTTACATTCTCGATCAAATATAAAAATAACAAGAAATGGCGCGGCAGCGGCCGACGCGTATCCCCACGCCGCATAGATGTCATATTACCTAATCTTTGGTTCTTGACATCAAGACAAAAAACACGCATTGATTTGTTTTATTTTCGACAATTGTGACCCATTGACCATAACAAGCTTAAAGATTAAGGTTTATAATTAAAAATAAAAATAAGAATAGAATATCAGGAAAGATTTGGAAATTCCTATCTCCAACTTATCTGACACAGGCTAGTCCAACTTGTCTGACACAGGCTTTCCAACTTGTCTGACACAGGCTAGTCTTAACTTGTCTGACACAGGCTAGTCCAACTTGTCTGACACAGGCTAGTCCAACTTGTCTAACACAAGCTAGTCTAACTTGTCTGACACAGGCTAGTCCAACTTGTCT